>SCHK01339515.1:0-14235 GCA_004124795.1 Poropuntius huangchuchieni
GAGCTTTCTGACCCTCCATAGACAGCAATGCAACTACCACGCTCAAATTAATAGTTTATAGTAGTAAGGACATCATTGTAAAGGCCAAGTCACACTGCACCGACAAACGGCAACAAACTAGTCTGTCGGAGTTTGTTGCATCAGTGTGTTACCCTTGTTGGCATTGGTTGGAGTTTGTTTTCACCCGACTAAACGTGCTTAATCTGCACGTTCAGTTTGTTGGGTCGTGGAATGTCTGAGCGGTGTGAAAGGGTTTTCCAACAAACACCAACAAACTCTGACGTGACCACGAACCGTTGCCATGGCGATGCGCATATTTCACGTAAAGCGTGCTTCACCCATGGCCTTTTTCGTTTGATTCGCCGTCTTTTCAGGCGAAGAATGACTCGCAAATACATTAATAACAGTAAAATCTTGATTGTGGTTACGGGAGCATTAGTTTCTTCCTCAGTCAGACTTTCACCATCTACACCGGACGCGAGCGGCGCGGTGCGACGCAACAACATACAATAGAAGTTCTGGTGATTATAATCAGTGACGCTTGTCTACATTGGATGCGGCGCGATGCGATGACTGTTACATCTGGTGTAACACGGTGTTACCTTCCTCTCTGTGAAGCGAAGTTTGTTGGGGCAGTGTGAACATGACAGTTATTTTTCATAAAAATCTAAATCCAACTGCCAACTTGAGCCAACTTGTTTGTTGGAGTTTGTTGGCGTTTGTCTGTGCGATGTGAATTGGCCTTAACAGTCCATGTGACATCAGTGGCTCAACCATAATTTTATGAAGCTACAAGAATACTTTTTGTGGGCAAAGAAAACAAAAATAATGGCTTTAATCAACAATTTCTTCTCTTCCGTGTCAGTCTTTGATGCATGTTAATGACTATGCAGGGTCAGAAAGCTCTCGGATTTCATCCAAAATATCTTGATTTGTGTTATTTTGTGTTAAACAGGGTTTGGAACAACATGGGGGTTAGTAATTACTGACAGAATTAAAATTTTGGGTGAACCAATTTAATTTAAATTCTAACACATGAATTTGACGGAAGCCAATTTTTCAACTCTGACTTCTGCGCAACTCTGGTACTTAACAGTGGATTTTGAGAGAAAATCGTCTACTGCATGTGGGAAGAAAAAGATAAGTGAACATAGTTACACTGGAATATCACACCAACCAGAGCTTGGCCTTGAAGAATGTCCTCTTCAGGCTTTGATGCACCAACGCAAGATAACAGCATGCATACAATTACCATGCGAATCCCACAGAAACGCTGGTCACTTCTTAGCAAGCCTCATTGGGAATCTCCTCAGGCCGGTGCAGGAGTCAGCAGTCTTGAATCAGTCAAACTGGCAGATCCTGCACAGTGGCTGCAACCTCTCAGCCATCTCTCACTGGAGACACGGCACTTAACTGAAACCTCTGCCATGGGCCAAACAGGCAATTTCATCTCGACAACAAGGATCCTTCCTGTTTGCAGCCATGTGTTATTCCCAGCTACAGATGTAACCCCTTCATTCGAGGGATCTGTGTGGATATCGATGATCTGTTCTTCACATATTTGTTCTTGCAACCTCGGCAAGCAGAGTGCCCATTAGCACCCACTCCCGGTGGTGTAATTCGCTCTAAAGTGGACCAAATTTGCTTGTAGAGGGAAGAAAAATTCACATTCACTCCCATTATCTCAGTGGGTTCTGGAGCTATAGGGCACACAATAAGCATAGTTTCTTCCTTAAATGATGCAGCAGGAAGAAGTCGGAGTACACTGAGAGGTTAGCTTACTTCACGCTTCGGTAGAGGCCTAAAACAGGGTGCAAGAAGGCAGGGAGAGGGTTTCCAGACTGCAGTGGCGTCTCACCCCAGCTGACTTCTTCCAGCAGCACTTAGGCGGAGCGAAGGCTGTGCACACATGACTGCGGCATGTTGCTGAATGGCTGGTTAGTGGAGGCTGCGCAAATAAACCATCCTACAGCTGTCTTACATCACACACATGCTGAGCGCTACAGAAAAACATTCATATTGCCTACCGCTGCTTAGCGGATGACATTTTCAGCATTTGTCCTAACGAATACGGGATGATCCTAGGGTTGCATTGCCAGGAGCATGCGCCCTGAAATACCGCAGAGTTGTGGGACTGATTTGCGTAATGTCACAGGCCAAACGTTTGGGAAAACTGAATCCGTAGAATCTTCTATGCAATCCCCGCTTTGACGGAAAGATATGGCGAGTGAAGGGTCAACAATACCCCCCAAAGTAGCATACATATGAGCCGCTTCCTAACAAACTGGTGACAACTAAAACGGGAACTGACTGAAACATTCATATATATTTGCCCTCTGCTGCTTAATGGTTGCAAAATCTTGACGAATACGGAATTATCCTATGGTTCGTAAGACTGATGCAATGTCGCCAGACATCTGGGATATCTCTTATGTCTTTTACAATCCGCAGAACCTTCAATACAGTCCCCACTTGGAAGGGAGGAATACTGCAGAAAGTTCTGGGAAGTGAAGGGTCAACAATACCCCCACGGTGGCATACATTTGGCTTATCTGAGGTGCTTCCTGACTTGCCATTTCCTCAACACATTGGCGACAACGGAAACCGCTACTGACTCAAAAGGCTACGTCTGAGATAAAATGTCGCACTGTTTCATTTGTTATATCACTGGCATGAATTTACGGCGAGCCGCACTGGTGTAAGGATAAAATAAGAGGGAGGGGAGAGAGGACGGAGGAGAGGAGACAAGAGGGGTGCTCAGTCTTTCTGCTGCATTATTGAGGATGAGTGTTGGGTTCACTGAGGCATGTCGGCATTCTGAATCATTTACATCCTGCTAATGTCAGCTCTCATCTAGTGCTGCTACCTTCTGCATCCTTTCTTCATTTTTCTATGGAGTCTCCACCTCCCCATTTTTACATCTCCCTGGGTCTATCCTCAATTATTGTAGGAGATGAAGGATCGTTTCCAATGCTATTCAAATAGACTACCCTGGCTAGACCTGAACCAGATGGAAACGGTTAAATAGGAGACTTGCTGCCACATTAAAAATCGCATTGGGCTGCAATGAATAGCATAAATGGAATATAGGAACATACATCACAGAGTTTATATCGATTTTAATACTAAAACAATGCTACCAAACAATCTTCTCAACCTTCACCTTTCTACAGATATCCGTAATGGGCAAAAAAGTGTCTTTACATGAACACGCTTGTTTTGTAAGCTCTCCCGACACCCCAAAGGAGCAGAGATCTTAGACTTTTATAGCACAATATTTACAATTAGACGACACCAGCCTTAATGGAATCTAGTCTGCCATTAAATGTTAAATCAGTCAGTCATGAAATTAAAACAGGAAAACACATGGGGGGAAAAGACAGGAAGACGCAACATTACCACCTCCACTCTGTTCACAGGGAAACACAAGAGAAGCCTTGCTTTAAATGAGGCAAAATGTTCGCAGGGAAACACAAGAGGAGCCTTGCTTTAAATGAGGCAAAAAAAAAGTTTGAAATGATAATCACAGTGTCTTTATATTGCTGCATCTTGCAGGATACAGATAAGCAAATGCAGTCTTCATGTACATTATGTATTTATGTATATTATGTACTGTCCATTTACAAACAGAGATAGACCAGTAGCTTAATTAAGATTCTGGCTGTTTAGCTCAGATACCTTTGTGGCTATGATGTCACAACCTCAAGCTCATTAACATACGACCCACCTTAGTATTCAGCTACTTCGCTCGGGCTGCAGAAAAATGGTATGAACTACTCAGGTTATTCAATCAGATTTAATTTACTAAGTCTTAAAGGTGAAACGACAGCCCATTTAATTCTAAAAGGTCATAGAGAAATAGATCATGTGACACTGCAGTAGAAAAACCTTGACAACCGTCATAATAAGACTGCAAATGGGTCGATGGTAACACTTTACAATAAGATCAATGCTCATTTATAAACATTATTTTTTTGCATCTTTGTTCATAATATGCTGGCTAATGGTAATTTATACAACTTGAAATCTTAAAATGTACTAGTATATATAAAAATAACATTAAGATGGATTAATAAAAGTATTAATTATTGTTAGCTCATGATGCATTAAGCAATATTAACAAACTGAAACGGAAGTGTTATAAATATAAAACTTTATACAAGTCTATCTTTTACATAAATCTAAAGTTTCTGCTGGCAAACGAAGGATAGGCTTCCTGTTTAAGGCTCTATGGCAGCTGAAATGTACCAGTGCTATTTTCTCAGGAGACTGGAATGTTTTTTACAAGATCTTTGTGAGTTTGAATGCAGAAATCCAGTGCTTTAGACCAAACTTCTATGAGAGAATCGCTGCCAATATTATTGAGTTTGACTGTTTTCATGCACACAAGCAAACCAAGCTGTCAAAAGTTGCTCAGGATGGTTCCAAATTCTAAAAACGGGTCATGATGTGTCAGAACCGTGTTCAGTCCACTGGAAAAGTGACTTTTACTGGAATTTCACAAAGAAAGAGTGCTAGAGAGAGTTCATAGAAAGAGAGTTTATAGATAACTTTCTGTGCAACATTTATGATAATAAAGACAAATTTAAGGCAACATTCATTCAAAGTTAAGCTACTGACCACCAGTAAGTAACTACAAAAAATTGTACAGCCATCCGTTTCAGAAAGACATGTGGCACTCAATGTTATTGTCAACTAAAATAAAAAATATGAAAAATAATATTCCCTAACTGAAATAAAGCTGAAATATAAATATGACAGGAAAAACGTAAACTTAAATGAGAAATGCCTTGGCAACCAAATGAAACAAAATACGTTTGTTGAAATTAGTGTTTGTAGCAAACAAACTTTTGCTCTGCCTCGATAGAACTTGTACTAAGTCCAGGTTTTTGTTGAGAAATGTACCCCAAGACTTTATTTATAAAAAGATGCTTCCTCTTACCTTGCCATTACATTTAGCACTGTCTCATTCTACTGCCAGAACACAATTAACTATTGATTAATCATGAATACAAATGAACCCCAGTAATGATATTCTCACCAAATGATTTTATAAATCACCAAAGCAAAACCTACTGCATATAGTAGATAGAAAGAGACTCAGTAGGTTCTTGAGGTCTCTGTTTATGTTCACTTAAAGTATAGACAGACAGATAACAAGAGACTGTTCAAGTCCAATCCATTAAAAAGCAACATAAAAATAAAACAGTAGTCTGAACTCATATCTTCCTTACATTAAAAAGTATTATTTTCAGCTGCGAAGTGCTTTTTCCAAGAATACCTAAGAACTGTACAGTGGCACCAAAATAGAAGCATTATAAATAGGTCCAATAAAACATTTAGCTGTACTTTATGAGTATGAGTGCAAAAATAAAAATAGACCAAAAAAACATACTGTACAATAAAAGAAGAAAATTGTATCTCTGTATCAGTCTAAACAGCCCTTTATTTTTAACAAACACTGTACTATTGAATAGTGTAGGGTCTTTATCCGCGCTGACATAACAAAGTGACAACCACATGTTTGATACTCCTTGGAATAAAAGCACAATCAGTATCACCTATCACCTGACCTACTCTGTAAACCTACACATCAGGTGCTTTCAGAAAACAAGCACGTCTGAGGCTGTGAACAATGACAAAGAGGGAGAGAGAAAGCCGCTTACCTCTTCGGCTGTCCATGACGTACGTCTCAATAATGGCACTCTTTTTACAGATGTCATCGGCCATTGAGGCGCAGCTGACCTCCAAGTGTTTCACCTGAACAGAGTGCACAAAGATAAGATCTGCAATAAACCGCCACACACACAAAGTGTGATAAACCTGATACGGAAGCACACAGGTGTGGACATTGTGATCACTGCCACTGTGACTGGCTTTAGCTTTAAAAAAAAATGCTGTTTAAATTCAGCAAATATCATGCAATATTCTTTTATTTTAGTCAATTTTGCTCTAAATTAATCTCAAAACAACGTTAGTCTATCAAATCTGACTGAAAAGAGACTGGAAAAAAGTATCTTCTGCTCATCAAGGCTGCATTTATTTGATCAAAAGTATATGGAATCAATTTTAAAATGTAATTTATTCCTCTGAAGCTGAATTTGCAGCATCATTACCCCAGTCTTCAATGTCACATGATCCTTTATGTCACATTATAATATGCTGATTTGCTGCTCGAGAAACATTTCATATTTTGATCAAAGGTTAAAGTAGTGCTGCTTAATATTTTATGTGAAAATCATAATATTTTAGCATTCATTTTATACATTTTTCTAAAAGTTTAATTCATCCTTGATGAGTAAAAGCATTAATTAATAAAACATCAATTTAAACAATTGTATCAACTATTTTATATTAAAAATTAAAACAACCTTCCTATATGACATTTTGTGAAATCCAGATGAGTTATGAAATAACATGTTTAATGTGACAGGCACTGACAAGTTTGAGCTTACAGTATTACGTCTCTTTGAAGAAGAAAGAGTGATGTAACTTGTCAAGGCCCTAACAACATATTTCCATTCCAATAATTACTAACCAGGACCGATCGATTAAAATGTGAAAACATCAATACCTGCATGCATATTTCATGATCCAGAGACACAATTCAGCACTTACAGCCCCCTATGGAGCACACAGCAGAACTGCCCGGGTGAAGGTTTGGTGCAGTACTGCAAACCTGGGCTTCTCCACAAGAGTTCAGTTTTTCCTAGTAACATGAGACTACAATGATGGATAACGTCATACCTTTTCCTCCAGCATCCACTTCTCCTGCTGGACCTCGGCGAGTCTCTGGAAGAGCTCACTGACCTCGTCGTCCGAAAGGTCAGCAGGACGCTGGGACTGAGGGCTGCTGGTGTTGGACTGTGGAAAGAGTAACACAACTTCACTGAAATATCTTTTTTTTTGCTTAAAGATATGCCGAAAAAAACCAGCTTATACCAACATTAATGTTTTAGCAATAGGGTTAAAAACAGCATTCACTGTACTGACAAAACACTGTATTTCCTAAACTTGTTTCAGAGAACCCAAAAATCATTAAGGTTGTTATTGTTAACTAAAGCTATTAAAAATCATTTTGGATAATTAAAATAAAGTTGAAATAAAAAAAAACACATTTGGCGTTAAAAAAGTACTGTTAGGATTTACTAAAGACACACAGTGGGAAATTAGCGCTGAAAAGGCGTGGACAATTTTTTTTGCAACTCACCTTTTTGAATATGTATTTGCAGGAGTTTCCCTTTCTATCAGTAAATTTATGGGAGGAGAGTATTTAAATAAATCACGCAATGCAATTTACCTACTAAGATTCACGCTCGTCAATTATTTGCGCCATTATTTAGCGCACAAAAAAGCGGTAATTTGCGCTGCTCTTGGTAGATTGCGCTGGTCATTATGGAAATGAGATGTTGCGTCTGTGTCCTTTAATGTGCACCTTGTCAGTAAATCAACAGCAGAATTTTCCTCTCCCATTGCCGTTTTTATGGAACTGCACTATAACGCTAATTTGCCCTGTTCAGTACATATGGCCGTAAGACTTAAACGAAAATTACACATGTGCCTTGACAACTAATTAGTTCAAGTTCTAAAGCTAAAAATAGTACTAAAGAACCAAAAGTGCAGTACTATTAACTAAAAACTAAAACTGAAAGAGTATAAATTAAAGCTAAACAGAAAAAAACTAACAAAAACTCACAAATAATTAAAACTATAAATGCTAAAAAAAATAAATTAAAAAAGGCTAAAAAATTATGCTAATTCAAAATAGTAATAAATACTAAAATAATACTAAAATAACATTGTCATGCAGGTTTAGAAGAAGATGACAGTATTTTTTTTTAAATAAATTTATATGTTTTGTGAACTATCCCTTTGAGACCGTCTGTAATTTAACATTGTGTCATTCAACGTCACATGAAAGTCACAGGAAGGAATTCCACCAGTCTTGTACATGTGGTTTCAGGGCGTTTCAAGGAGCTGGAGACGATCCAATCAAATGAAAGTCGACTCGTCCCAGAGACTCTCACCGTCCCCTGTGTGTACTATTTTTGTCCCATGAGTCTCATTTTCCCCCTGGCTTAAAAAAAAATGAACTTCCCATACTGAAGGTTGATGACAATTCTCCTTAAACATCTCTCAAACATGCCTGATATGCATTATATTTCAAATGGATGGCATAAAACGGGAGTCTGTGCTTTGATAAATGCTTTTAAAAGTCAACTGGATGATTCATGAATGAATCATTCAACAAACGATGAGGTACGAGTTGCATGGTGAAGTTTAAAACTTCGCAGCTTTAGCAAACAGAAATAATTACTCAAATGTACCTCAAAGTTTCTGTTTTTCTTCACCAAACCACACTCATGTCCCTCAAGATAGTCCAGCATGTCACGACAACCATTATTTTCTCCCCTGTTTCTTCACAGGAACAGTATATTTATGGAATTTACACTGTTCGGGAGTTTATTAATAGCTTCTAGATGAAGAAAATCCTCCTGGGAGCTGGAGAAAAAGAAGCATCAACTGTGGCGACAGTATTTGCAAGGGTCGTTGGCCCCCAGTGGGCTGCTCTACCTTATTGGTGCTCGGAGCCGAAGCCCCGTCTTTCATGATCTCTCTGTAGCTGAAGGAGGAGATGCTACTGCTGTCACCCGTCTGCTGCGTACGGCTCGGCGAACTGATCTCAGACAACACCAGCTCCTCCAGACCTGCAAATACGCACATGACGCAAAAAGAGGAATATTTTGAGAGCATAAATCACCAAGCGCTGTAGGTGCACTAGTAAACAGCTACTTAACTCAGTATGTTTAAGCATACTAGCTTGCTGTCAGGACGAGCCTTTATGCAAAATGGAAATACATGCATCAATTTAAAGTTTAAAATCATGAGAAATAAGTTAATGCATCGAGAAGAACTGGTCAAAAATGCACTTAACAGCACACACACATGAAATGCTGGCAAGTTGCTTTAAACTATATGTTAATGAGTCATTTTGTAGCACTTAATATTAAGCACATCTCATGTTTTGGGCAACTTGATTGTGCTTATTTACTGCAGCAGTTCACTGTACATTCTTGGTTATATTTCAGAAGCTTTTAAAGCATCACTGCATGTTGACATGAATGGTATTGTCTCATTTAATATCTTGTTTAAAAATACAATCAATATATCATCCAGTCCTAGTAACTCCAGAAAAAGGTAACCGCTATTATGATCAACAACTAGTTACTGCAAGGCAATTATTATTAGCAGCAATATCAGTACACTGCAGTCTACAGAGAGTAAGTACACAGGTCAACTAATCTATACTAGCACTAGCCATGCTAACATACAGGCTATTTAGCAGAACATCATCCATTAATACCTGCACTCACGGACATAGAATCTACAAGGTAAAAAAAATTTACAGACGTTAAAAGCCATCCATTTTATGTAACTTTTAATTGTATGCAATACACTAATGTTCAAAAGTTTGGGGTCAGTATTGAGCAAGGACAAATTAAATTGATCAAAAGTGACAGCAAAGACATTTATAATATTACAAAACATGACATTTCAAATAAATGCTGTTGATTTTGGCTTTTTTATGAATATTAGAATCATTTATTTTCATTTACGTTACAAAACTGACAAGACTTTTTATTTCAAATAAATGCTTTTCTTTTCTTGAAAACAAAATGTATCATGGTTTTCACAAAAATATTAAGGAGCACAATTATTTTCAAAAATAAGAAAAGTTTCTTGAGCAACAAATCAGCATGTAAGAATCATTTTGAAGGAAATGCATCACCACAGGAATAAAATACATTTTAAAATAAATAAATTGTAATAACATTTCACAATTACTGTTTTTACTTTTTTATAATGTAAATGCAGCCTTGGTGAGAAAAAAAAAATCTTACTGACTCCAAACTTTTGAAAGGTAGCATATAATATATATATAATATTTATATAAAAGCTCTATTCCAAAAACTAGTGAACTGCCAACTTAGACAGATCAATATTGTGTTAACAACACAAAGGCTGTTTCAAAAGGAAAGTTCTGAGATACCTTGATTTACAGATTGCATAAAACTTGAGGGAAAAAACAAAAACAATAATATGTAATAACTCTACTGTTATACTATTCAGTACCAAAAAGTATGCATGAATAGTATATTTAAAAGCTGGCGATTTTACCCATTTTTTGTGTGCTATATGTTTTCAGAGAAAGACATTGTTAGCTTAGCAGCATGCTAAATCATCCTTCATTGGAATCAACTTGTGAGTTGAGTCACTTTTGGAGTTTCCATTTCGTTGGGATGCTGCCTTTGAAGGTAGTTTATTTAGGTAGTAGCAAGCTCACTAGGTATTCGAACAGAGCAATAAAAGCTGCTTTAAAAAAAAAAAAATAGACAATTATAAATAGAACACAACAATGAAATTGTTACTTTTTCCCCCCAAAGACTGGGCCAGTGAACCAAAACACTTGCTCTTTGAGAAAGTGTGTGTGGCCTTTCAGACCCTTCTGGACATTTGACAAAGATAAAGATCCCTACTTTAAAATGTCTGATTCTAAACTTTCTGTAGAGCAACCATTAAACATTTAGTATACTTTAAATTATAAATGGCTCAAAAGAGGAGTGCCCTGGCACTGCCAACAATCTACAGAGAGCAAATGCACGTATGCATGGATCTGTAGCACATTTTTAGAGGGGCTCCATCAAATATTTACAGCACCCGCCTCTCTCTCCTTGTTGTGTGTGGGGTCCGTCCCCACAGGAGTTAAAGTTTTTAAGGAACAAACGAATGAATACACCTAAAAAGTTTCTATTAAGCTGAGACACTGTGTATTGATTTTGAGCCAGCATTCGACCACTGGACTTTCCAGTCGCTTATGTGGTCCAAACACTAAAATTTGATTATAAACGCCATGGGGCAAAGGTATTATGTTTTGCGTTCATGTCCTGTCAAAAATCACAAATTTCCAAGCAGTACAACCCTTCACACTTAGTAAAAAAGTTCTCAAATCTAATTATAAAGACGTGCATTGCGAAAAGCACAATACAAAAAAACTGACTTGATGTCATATAAAAAGGCCAGCTAAAGTGTGTAAAAAATGTGTTTCTTTAATTCATACTCCACTTTATAAGACTTTATTGTGAAAATCACTATGTAAATAAAATTGACCTAATATCATATAAACAGTCAAAGTCAACAAAAAATGTGTTCACAACCCATTTTACTGCATTTCAAATGGTATGTTCAATGAAGAGAAAAGCAATTTATCGGATTGTGAAAAGTGAGCCAAAAATCTCAATGATATGAAATAACACCACAGTAATGTGAAAGAAAAGCTACATTAATGTAATCTGCCTTCTTGGAAAAACTATTTATAGCCAATGAGGCGATGCAGGAAAGTGAACTGCACAAAATCCCACAGGAACCTGATGTAAGAACAAAGCGGATGGGCTCTTTGGAATTCACTTCAGGTGGTAAGAACACGCTTTGGGTTTGTCTCATTTGTAGCAATTTGCAGTAGGGGCGGAGCCGTCTTCACCTGTTGCCTTATTTATGCACAGAGCCACATATTTACTTACCTGCTTTAAATTTTTCATTCATTGCCGCCCATGTGTGATGCAATAGCGACTGCAGAGCCTATCGCAGTTTAAATCACCTGAGAGGGTGGTTGACAGCGCTAAAAAGCCCTATTCCATGTACTAACAAATGCTTTATATGATGATGGAGGGGTATGTCTCAAATGTAGGGATGGAGAAAGTGTTCACCTGTGCGGGTCTTAGTGTTGGTTAGGATTTCCTGCAGCCGCTCTTGGAGTTTATCAGCTCTTTTTCTCTCCAGGTGGAGCTGCCTCTTCAAGTCTTTCAGCTGCAGACATAACATGACAGGCATTATTTTGATGTCTGATGGACATTTAGCAGACTAGACCAGTCTATACAGCGGCCTCAAATGTATTTTGACACATACTGTAAGCCACACTTAAAGTGATAGTTCACCAAAAAATGAAAACGAATGAAAGAATGAATTTCTTTTGCTGAACACAAAAGATATTTTGAAGAATGCGTGTCACCAAACTGACCTCCACAGTATTTTTTTTCTATACTATGGAAGTCAATTAGGATTGTTTGGTTACCCATAGTCTTCAAAATATATTCTTTTATGTTTAACAGAAGAAAGAAGCCCATGCAGGTTTGGAACCGAAACTGGAGGGTGAGTAAATGATGATAAATGTTCATTTTTGCATGAACTACTCCTTTTAAAAATGTCTAGATATCACTGCATCACATAGTATAATATCTATACACAGTATACATAGAGTTGATTTCACATCAACTAAACATTCTGTCCATCCATTTTTTCCGCAGTAGCACTATAAAATCTTCCTGTTTTTGTCAAAAGGAGAAAAAGAGGGGAAGGTATATGAAATTTCATCCATTTTGTGGCCAAAATCGCTTTGAGTGGGAAGAAACTTCCCAGAGGGACTGCAATTGTAACCTAATAAACAGTGTGACTAATAAACAACGCCATAGAAAAACTATAACCTAAACTTTATTGAACTGAAAGTACGGACAGCTTCTGGAGCTGGAAAGACACACACACACACACACACACACAATCAATGAACTGTCAAACTAGATTCTATTGATGAAACGGCTACAGCGTTAATGAAGGCTGATCGACCCTCGTCAACGGGAGGAGGTCTGGTTTCAGGTCTGTAGGGCAGAGAGGTGTCCTGCCCATCGCCTGGGACTATTTTAATTCACTTTCTGGGAAATGGAGAGAGGGAAAGCCCTGACTCATCTCTTTCTCCTGGCTGGATTGCCTACTTACCGCTGAACTACCTTTTTTCTCCAGGATTCTCTGTCCATCCACTGTATCTTTAATCTCCTGAAATACACACACAAAGATCATTATAGTTCATCGAACCCATCTTTATCTGTAAAACTACTGGCAAATTATTATTTTCAAATAACTTTCAGTTTAGTTTGAAATGTTTCACTGAGTTACTGTTCAGTCTCTTTCATTTTTAGATATTTTAGATAACAAAAAGAACGTCTGAAGAACCGTATAAAACAAAGAAGTGCATTTAATTTTATTTATAGTGGAACTTCTATTGCAGAAATAATATTTTGCAATTGTTTTCATTATTTCATCTTCATGCTATTATTATAGTTTAAAACAAAAAGTATTAAAAACATTTAAATTAGGGATGTCAAATTGATTAAATCGCATCCAAAATAAAAGTTTAGGTTTAAATAATATATGTGTACACATTGTGTATATTTATATGTATAAATACACACACATAAACGTATATATATTTAATAAATATTTATATGTATGTAAACACTAACTTTATTTTGGATGCGATTGATTTTACAGCCCTAATTTAAAAATGAATATACACTACGACTAAAAAGTTATGGTTCACAACATTTTTTGAATAGTCTTTCTGCTCAAGGCTACATTTATTTGACCAAAAAAAAAATTACAATTCAAAATAACTATTTTCCATTTTAATATATTATAACTGTTATTAATTCCAGTGATGCAAAGCTGAATTTTGCATTATTAATCCAGTCTTCAGTGTCACACGGTCCTTTAGAAATCTTTCAAGATTATTTGTTGGATACAAAGCTCAAATAAACAGCATAATTTTTAAACTATCCTAAAAATATTCAGATCAGACGAGGAAACACCAATTTTGCAGCTCAGAAAACTGAACATCCCCCAGGAGCTGCTGGCACCAGATGCTCACACAAAGAACGATCTCATCCTACTGTTGAGTCATGCATCGTTCTTGAGTCACATTTGAAATTACTGGTGAGCTTCAGCGATCACACCCCCATAATATCCTCCATCTGAGTCGTGCCTTATTTAGCATCTTAAAAACACATGGTTCTCATCACGCTGAAGAACAAACGCTCCAGCAGAGCCACTAGGAGACCGGCAGAGTGCTACGAAAGAATACATTCTGTTCTCACACCTGTTTGAGTTTGCTGATTGTGTTGTTGAGTTCTTCTCTTTCTTTCTGCATCTCCGTCATTTGCTGTTTGACTGCCTCCACCTCTGCAGCTTTAGCCTGAGAAACGGTGAGAAGATACATTCATTCATTCATTCATTCAAATGCACAGTGGATAAGTTCTGGACAGAATGAGCTGTATTTACTTATTTAATACACAGATCTGTCAGACTTGAAAAGTAGGATATGATATTACTGGGTATTATTATTAATGC
>SCHK01339704.1:0-15214 GCA_004124795.1 Poropuntius huangchuchieni
GTGGTCGACTTATTATTTAAATCTTTCATTATATGGGGAGAAAAAAAAAATCTTATAGAAACTTTCCTTTTGAAGAATTAACTCGTGCACAACGGGAAAAAGTCTGGCTAGACATAATTCTGCCCTTTTTATGATGATTTGGAACTTTAAAAAGAAAGATCATCAGCTTTTGTGTCAGGATCAAGACATTTAGATGCAGCATGTGGTAACGGAAATGTTTTTGAAATGTCGGCGACAATTAAAACTAGATTTAAGTAAAGAAAAAAAAGGTTTTATTATTTTTGTTATAACTGTTTATGAATTTCATAGCTTAAAAATAACCGTTAATAATAATAATAATAGTCTTTTACAATTTTTCGAATCTTGAAATTTTTCATGCATTTTTTGTTTTATTTAATTTTTAAAGCCTTTTATATTATTTTTGTAATATTTGTATTACATTTGTAACCGTGACTTTGTTGTCTTGGTGCTGTCAAAAAAGAACAGAAGAAGTTGTCATATTGATAAAAAAAAATTACGATGAGTTGTTTCATTAAAGTACATCAGAAGGGGTTGCCACTGACACTCATTAGGAATTTCTTTCCTTCATCTACACCTTTAAATTTCCTTCAAGACAGACTTGAAAACGTGTCATTCGTCAAGTACAGAGAGTGCATATATCGAGATAACTTGTCTTGTGTGTGTCTAATTGGAAAAGTCGATGTTGGAAGCCTAGCCACGCGTCTGTAGCTCTAAGAAAGAAAGAAGGAGAGAAAGAATGCCTGAGCGGAAATGAACTGCAGTTGAATGACACTTTACTTGCTGGTGATTAATATTGATCCACACCCCCTTCAAGCGTCGTGCTTTAACAACACGCAGGTGGCTGTTGACATTTCACTCGGAGCCTCACCTCCAAAAAATCCACACACACATAAATATCCTATACGTACTAAACAAATAAATAAAACAGCGCGCAAATTATTAGCAATCAAATTCAAACACACAACCACAAAACAAAAATATACTTAATTACAATAAAAATAAGACAATAAAATTATACGTTATATTGAGAAAAAAATCTCTTAATGAGGGGAAAAAAAACAAGTTCACATAAAAATAGCTTCGTTTTATTTTACACAATTCAAATAAATAAATAAATAAATAAATATCAGGTCATGTGTAGCTCTTTGTTCCTCTCAGGCTGTGGGTCATTGGTTTCGGGATCGTGTGTTGTTACCTTCAGCAGGTCATATAGTAACTGACAGCACAGATATAATGCTGTTTAATAGACCGTGATGATGCAAAAGACATTAAACTTAACAAAGATGTGTCAGAAATTCACATAATACTCCATATGTTCATTAGAGTGATCTCAGAGGGCTGTGGAACATTTCATTAATTTGTAATTTATGAATGTTTGACAAATATTACAGGGTATGTAAATATGAGAGGCGTAATGTCTTTTCTGCGGGAGATGAAGAAATGACCCAAAGTCTGTGTTGCTGCTAGAGTGATCACACGAATTATTCCCCCTGCTCAAACTGTGCTTTCACCATGCACAGCACATTTCCGAGCCGCCGTGTGAAATAGTGCACATAAACCAATGACTTAAAACGTCACATTGGCAATGCACATTTGCATGTCTGAAACACGTTAGCCTACTATGATGCATGATGCCTCATCTGTTTGCGCCTCTGTTTTCCAAAACTCGCAACATAGCATTATAAATTCTATTATATTCTATTCTAGATACTGTTCTATACTTTCCACCTCAGTTCTTATTCCAGTCAGTTGGCTGCTGTCCAATGCACTACTTTACCTTAAATGTAAATTGATCTGTTCCATGGAGGGTGTTTCTATGCGAAGGCTCTTCCTCGCACAGCAGTTCTGAAACATGCCTCGTTCAGGTGACCAGAGGTCAATCTCCACTGTTACTCTCAGACGTCTGAAACCTGACACATGCGCAAAGTTGCACAATCCAAAACCAGTTTACAACCTGTTGCTGAGCCTGCTTATAAGGAAGGTAGTGACTAATAATAATAATAATAATAATAATAATAATAATAACAATACTACTACTACCACTACTAATAAAACGCTGTTGGTTTAATGGTTTAAATATAATTGGATTGTTTCCGAGAGGTTCGTGTCCGGTTAGTGCAGATGTTCAAACGGAAGCCTGTGGCAGCTTGTCTTATAGAAGTCCACCTCCTTGCTGAACATATAGCATTAGCAACCATTCGCTTGACCTCACGCCATTTACGCCGACAGTTCAAATGAGTTAAAACCAGATGAAACCGAGTATTTGCCATTACAAGCCAAGGCTGTCTTCCGGTCACGTATGCTAAGAGTAAGTCTGCTTTGGTTTTATGACACGGAAGAATAACAACTTGCAGTTCGACGTCCCCATCTTACGGATATTTGACGACAACACTTTCTTCCTCTGCCTCAAACTTTAATAGGCAAAAAACGTTCTCGCCTCCCTTTCCCTTTCTCTACGCAAACCGCCTCATATGTTGCTCATAATATGAAATATGAAGCGCGAGATGATAGATTATATTTCAGAAATACTTAATCGCTGAAGGGCACATTCTGCAATTCATTATCATTTGCCCATGGTGATGATGTATGGCCCACTTAAATAAATCTGATACTCCCATAAAAACGATTTCATTATTTTTACTTTTCATTATCATCATTACCCTATTGTATCGCGCGCTTAACGCTGGAGCAGTTGCATTGATTGATGCCTCTTGTATCATCGTATTAGGAGACTACATGGCCTATTGCCAGCACAGTTTTGACCATTCAGTTGAGGCATCTGGAGATTAAGGTGGACCATCCATAGGGAGCACTGAAAATATGGAAATTCAGTTCATTTGGTTACTTTTGTTTGCATTTCAGTGTCAGTTTGTGCGATGATAGACCATTCTGAATGCTGTACATTGAATTAAACTGTAATATATGTGAGTCCTTAAAGGAAACCCAACTGAGTTAACAATGTTTACTATATAGAAGCATTTCCCTTTGGAATATCAATATATAAATATTTTCTTTATGATTTGCATAAGCTAAAACCAGAAAATCGAATAAAACATTCATAACAGCGCACTAGGCAAATGCGAACCAAAACATCGTGTTCTTTCTTTTTCTTTGTTTTGTTTTTAGTTTTGAGAAAAGTTTAGTGGTGAATATGCCTAGGAACCAGAAATAAAATATTTGCAGGTAAATCATGGCAGCTTACCTACTGCGAATGTCGTGCAGACACGCACAGTGCACATCTGCGTTTGCATTGCATCTTGTCTTGACTTGGACCTAATATATTTTGGAGGAAAAGTGCAACGTTTCCCTCATATCAGCAGTCAAGCATTTTGTAAATTATCACCTTTTCAGTTGCTTTAATGTTTAAAGAGTGCAGTGTTCTCTTGGATCCTTCTATTAAATGCGTTAAATAAAACAGCAATGACATGCGCTTTCACTGACTAATGCATGAAATCTGTCTTTTGGTAGAAGCGCAGGATGCTCCCCGCATAGCGCGCTGCTTTGCATGGCATCTATCCTGTTCATGCGGCCCTTATAGACTCTAATGTTTTAATAGCAAATAGAAAGTCCTTGTTACAGACTATACGAACAAATTAGAGAGAGAGATCAGAGATCAAAGGAAGCGAAATAAGCACGGGTCGCTCGGCTCATTCAAGCAGCTGCTTTGAGATTCAAGGCCAACAAGCGTATCTTACATTGAAAGAAGGTTCCCATTCAGGGTGCAGGTGCGAAGTAGTGCGGGACATTCTGCTACATTATCTGAAGGTTGTTAGAGATCAGTGTTCACTCTGCTAACTATAGGGGCTGATTCTCACTGGAGAAAAACTCCTTCATCCATGAAAGTACAATAACTCAGCGACATCGAATAGAAGACTGTGGTAATCTGACTATTTAGGAGCGCATTCAATCAGGCTACCCAATTTATTAGTCATTTCTCGCTATTTCTTTTCATTTAGTCCATGCCAGTAACATTTCTCTTCTCCATTCCACCTCCAAACGTAATGCTGCAGGAAGTGATGTCATGATGTGTTAAGTTCAAGTTTGTTTCACGCGAGACAAAATTGAAACAATATGGAATCTTTAAGTCCCGTTGCTGCCGTTTTTACAGGTGCTGAAACTTTATGTTTGATGTTTCTTTTAAAAGAAACTTCTGTTGGTACGATTTTAACGTTTAAACCTGGGAAGTTTACCAAAGCAAAGTAGAGCTCATTTAGAAAGGAGTTTTCTGGGAGGATTTTATCCCTTTTTTTCTACAGCAGTGTTTGCGTTATATTTAGCATGCAGTTAGTATGTAATTACATATGTTAATATGTTAATACTGTAATTAATTGCGTTTACATTTAAAAATGGTGTAGTACACTTTATTGCAACTAATTATAACTAATTAACTAACTAAATAAATAAATGGTGGACTGAGGCGTCCTAGTTTACACTGCGTAATCACAGCATTTTAAATATAGCTACTCAAATTCAGCACATGTCTGGACGTAATTTAACTCACGCTTTAAAAAAATGTCTAGCATACCGTTTCTTCTATATATTTATTTCATAATTCATATGGTTGTCAAGTAATTCAAAAACAGTCGGAACTAAGTGTTTAAAATTAATTTAGTCAATGTTCAATATAACACACATAATGAACAATGTACTTGTCTTGGCTTTCCTTCTTTTCGAGATGAAATATTATTTTACCAAAATCAAATCCTTATAACCCTTTCTTGAGAAATCAAAACTTTGTCAAAGCTGAGACTTATAAAACATGCACTAAATAAATATTTTATTTATTTATTTAACGCTAGTAAGTGATATGAAGGTACTCACTTATTTAACTATTTGAGCGGCAAAACCAGCGCCAGTTAGTTAGTGTAGACAAGAGTTTGAGGTTGTATGGGTGCAAAGAGGTCTAAAAGTAGCCTATTGTGTTTCTTTGTGTTATTGGCTAATTTATATATTTATTTATTTGTCATTGCACCTGTCCTGTCATTTTGCATGCGAATTCCAGTCAGCCCTTGTCATGTAATTATGACATTAAATAGAGCGTTGAATGGTGTGGAGAGAACCGCTAATCCCCTATTAAAAGAGCTTTGTTAAATAATGCAGGACAGTTTCCGGAAGTGTGATTATCGCCTCAATTATTTCACAAAGAAATTATATTTCACACTCAAATGAGCCCTGGCTTGCATTTAACAAAGAAGATTCTTCTTCTTCTTCTTCTTCTTCTTCTTCTTCTTCTTCTTCTTCTTCCTTTACAGAGGCAGGCTGTTGCTTGATGTAATCAGAATTCATAGTTAGGCCAAGTCCACCATGTTGTGACAAGTGAATAAACTATAATTTACTTCTTATAAGTTTTTAAAAAAGTTAAATGGATGCGTCTGTGTTCAGTGGTTTCACTTCATAAGTGCCTCGTTTGTATTTTAAATATGCAATGTACTGTTATTGTTATTATTGTTGTTGTTGTTGTTGTTGTTGTTGTTCTTCTTCTTCTTATTATTATTATTGCTATTAAGAATAATAAGAAAAATATTATAATGCTGATATTAATTGTTGTCTTTGCACTATAACTAGCTACTTTAAGGAAATGATTAAATCTGTTTTTGAAATGGTTAATTCTTCATGTGTGTTTTCCAAAACAGTTGAACACTGCTGGATACAACAGTTTATAGGCCTACTAACTAGAGAATGGTTGGCTTACCAGAAAGAGAATAGGGAAAGCGGATTCGATACTATTCAAAAACGAGAAACTGTTGAAAAAGAAACATATATTGTTCTGTCCCTTTAATCGCAACTTTGACACACGGATGAGCGTGCGCGCTGCGAAGCTCTCCAGGAGTCCGAGAGAGGCAGCTTGTCGATAGTTTATATTACTTGGAAGTACTTGATTCTGGTCAAATTCGTCTCTTCTTGTTTTGTTGAATGGAATGAAAAACTTGAAACACGTTTGAAAAGATTGCGCGATCAAAATGGTGACACGGAGAGGCCTTTCCATGTCATCAGCGTCGTTTAGACGACATGCAAGAATCCCCCTGATAATAATAAAAAAAAACACTTCAAAGGATTCTAGCTTCAATTGAGACCAAGCTATCCCTTTCTCCTCTGATACACCGGCTTTGACACTATACTACGCCACTGTTTGGCTGTTTCCCGCTGTATTTATTTTACACTATATCCAACAAAGTTTAAAAGCTAAACGCGCTATATCCAGTCACACACACGCTTAAGCAAATCTGCTCATAGTGGTAGATTTCTGCATTCCTTGGACGACGACTCAATGCAAAGAAATAGTTATCGATTGAGCCATTTGTTGAATTAAAATGGTACATATGCAATGGTCATCATAAGCTGTTAGTTGAGGTTATTGTAAAACGATGAACACCATTCCGTGCATCAAGTGAAAATTAAGACAAATATTTCCACTGGACGTTGTCGATGTTTGTCAAAAAACAATCGAACTAATAAACGAACGGATAAATATCCGTTTAAATAAAATTAAAGCGTATTTTGTGGCTCTTTTTATTCGGAGGAAATATTACATTCTTTCTGACAAAACGGGATCTACAGCCCCGTCGCCCATATTATTTAAATTTGACTCGGCTTTTGCTATTGAATTCTTAACTCACCATGAAGATTCACCGTCGTGAAAAAAAATGTCTCTTTGTATAAAAGCTTCTTTGAAGTCTGTGTGAAAATATGCAACTCTTTCATCAATTGCTGCCCATGTAATTGGAGTGTAAAGCTGGAGTATATTTGTGTGTATAAGCGATACAAAAGGATATAAAACAAGTTATAGCTAAAGGGTTCACTAAGAGAATTAAAATAATTTTTAGTTGGCTGGTATTTACTATTGTGTTTGAGTCATTTTAGGATCGTGTGTATGTTGAACGTTTAGGTGTTTTCTATTATATGATACCTAATTTAAATAGCCTATCGTATAAAACAAAAATCTATTTTTACTACTAAAGCATAATGTAGGAGGTCGTTCAGCTTTGCATCATACACAATTTATTCAAAATACTGACAACTTACAAGGCATTTCGGTACACATTTTAAGGTCTCTTCTGATAATTAATACTTTTTTCATAAAAATGGATTGTTGACAAGTTTTACAAAATCACAAAATAACCACATTGATTAATGACTAATCATAAATGAACCGTCATATCAAATACAGTAACACTGTTTCCGTCAAATTGGCTTGGCTGGTGAAAGCACAAAAAGAGGAAAGAGTCTACGTCTTTATGGAATTCATCCCAAATAGTAATTTTGTACAAAGTATAGTAGCAAACATTTAAAAATCGCTGAAAGACAAAACCTTACAAAATTACTGTTCACACATAGACATTAAAACGTCGTCATTTACAACTGTACAAGTTTAATAATTAAGCACTTTGGTTCAATAATACAAAAAGAAATTCTTTACCGATTAAAAAATAAATTAAAAAGATATTGAAATCAAAGCGGAATTTACAAAATAATACAGTGACATGCGTACGGTCGGTACACTATTTAGAAACACAGACACCCGGGACGTGTTTTATATCGATTGGTGGTTAGGCAGTGACATTAGCTGTCAAGGGGCCAGTGCATCCTTCAGTAAGGCAGTAAAAGTGAACAAGCCTACTCTTTGAACTGACTTCCACAGGCGTCAGCCTGCGACCATTCAGTCCAAAGCGGACTGTCCAAATAAGATAAGATGTCAAAGTCATTTTAGACACTTTGCCAAAAGAATATTACATTTTGCTAGAAGGCGTCCCTCCGTTCAGGATTGCCGTACGTTGGCCCCTCTGTATGGCCCGGTGTGGATGAACCGCTGGGTGGGGTCTGAGGGCCACTGGCACCGGAGCTGTGACACACGTACCATTCGCTTAAATTGGCCGGCTGGGACGATGATGAGAGAGGCTCGGAGAGCGCAGAGGGAGCTGGCTCCCGTCCCAAGTCCGATGAAGGAGAAACAAGAGATGGAGTCGATGATTCGTAACCCGAACTCGGAGGTGGAGACTTGCAGTGCACCTTCATGTGTTTTCTCAAAGAGCTGGGATGCGTGTACGATTTGTCACAACCTCTGACTTTGCAGTTGTACGGCTTATCGCTAGTGTGTACGTGGGAATGCTTTTTCCGGTCACTGCTGTTGGCGAACCGTCTGTCACAGCCGTCAAACTCGCATTTGAAAGGCTTTTCACCTAAAACAACAAAACAGTTGTGACAATGGTCAATGCAGGTAAAGCACATTATTGCACATTGAGCACATAAGCAAATATCGCATGTCAGACTGTACGGGGTGAATCAGGTCACATGAGCCCCATGATATCGTGATTATCTTTTTACTGCTCTGTCTGCTCTCATGGCAGGCCCCTTGTGACTGGGACTCTCAGACAGCAATGATTTCTTTTCACAATTACAGATTATTGGGCATCCGTTCTTTAAAGCGCGTGCTCTCGTAGTACTTTCATTTACCTTTGGAATGTAGAGCAGAAAGATCTCATAAAATACATCTGATCCACCATCTAAACTGCTATTAGGCCTGTCCCTCTGTAACCATAATAGCTGCTGGAGAAGGCAGCCAGGCAATAGAAATGTTTGAATTAATTACATTTAATCACATCACGCTTATTTCCGAAGGACATAAGCTCCAGGAGTTTATAAGACTACGTAATTGCTGCTGTCTAATTACAGTTGCTTGCTGAATATCAATTTGACCTTCAGCTGTTGGGCCGAGAAAGCCAATCAAGAATATTAGTGTACTACAAGAAAGCAGCAAGGAAGAGACCCTTGGGAAACCATATCCATAACCAAACATTCAAATACCGCCCAAGCAAGAAAATAATGCGGTTGCCCTCGGGAATGTCGCACAGGAATAATACATAACGTTGGTTACACATCAAAACAACTGAAATAAACTGTTATCTTTAGATGGAGTTTCTAGTGAAACGTTACACGTAGCAGCCTTACTTATTATGCAAGAAAAAAAGAAAAATAACAATCTCACTAGCGAACATCGACCTTCTCTACTAAACCTGAAATGCAAAAAAAAAAAAAAAAAAAAAAAAATAATAATAAATAAATAAATAAATAAAAATCTCTCAGTTGCTTCAAGCTGTGAAAAACACAGAAATCATAAAAAGAAAAAAAAAAAAAAAAAAAAACAAAAAAAAAAAAAAAAAAAAACAAAAAAAAAAAAAAAAAAAAATCTCTCAGTTGCTTCAAGCTGTGAAGAGCGCATAAATCATTAAAATGAATAAAAATAACTATACAAACCTAATGCATTTGAATAATAATTCCATTCAGTAACATATAAAGTGTATCCTGTGAAGTCACGTTTGATTTACTCTTTCAGAACTTTGAAACCGACTTGTTGCATGCGGTCAGTCTGCAAGTTTTGTCAACAGTCTATGCGTAGTTTCTTACAGTTCAGAAATGCATGGAAATAACTACAACATCATGTCTCTTGGTGCAATTAATGACAGTCGTTTTGGACAGTTTCTTTCTAAAACCTGCTTTAGGGAAAAAGGCTACTGACCAAGGGTAGGCTAACTGGAACACACACACAAAAAAGCTGCAGTGTAAGCAAAACAAGACACTAGCCTATCTAAAATGCTACCATGCCCCTGTAGATCGTTCTAAAGGGATAACTGACTACTTGAACAAATGTGCTATTTTTAACGAGTGTTTGTGGTTTCCAAAATGTAGCAAAGGAGTAGCGTATAGCAGTTTGCAATGTGACCATAAATACTTGTGTACAACTTAGGGTAATTGTAATGTAAACAGATGATTTCTATAAACGATTTATTGTGGAAAATAAATAATTTGGGTTTTTAACATTAGGCAGCACCCTACCGCTTCATCTTTTATTTATCATTATTATATTATTATTTTCGTCAGCCGACTAAACTGGACTCAGTAGGCCCCAAAACATATGGATCTGCTGCAAAGCTGTAAGCAATCTGATGAGGTAAGGAATACATTATTTTTACAACACACATGATTAAAAAAAGCAAGTAAATCAGAAACCGTAACACTCCACAGTGCTCCACCATTATATTTCCTCTTCTTCTTCTTCTTTTTTTTTTTTTTAAATACGACTTACTGTTAAAAGAATATTCTGTTAGCGTAAACTAAATACAAGTAGCCTATTAAAACTCTTCAAATCACAGTGACAATAACGATAATGGTGACAGTGTTCTGCGAAAATCCTTTGTGAGCGACTACATTATGTTTTCGATAAAATCTCTTAAAAGCCAACCTTCTTAAAAGCGTTTTTTTTTTTTTTTGACAAAGTGTGCCTCTATTTAGCTCGCAAGCTAACTCACGTCATTAATAAACCAGTTGCTGTGCATCGATTCGTTTACACTTCAGCTTCATTGCAGTATATCTATTTAACTAAATCGTCCTAAGGGACGGGAAATTAAGCCACTGACCTGTGTGCGTCCTCTTGTGTATTTTCAAGTTTTCCGACCTGGCAAATACTTTTCCACAGCCGGGGAACGGACAAGGAAACGGTTTCTCTCCGGTGTGCACTCTGATGTGATTCACAAGTTTGTATTTTGCTTTAAACGGCTTTCCCTCTCGCGGACATTCTTCCCAAAAACAGATATGGTTCGCTTGCTCCGGTCCTCCGACGTGCTCCACGGTCACATGTGTCACCAGTTCGTGCATGGTGCTGTAAGTTTTGGAGCAAAGTTTTTTCGCCGAGTGCTCTGGCTCCAGCCACTTGCAGATGAGCTCTTGCTTGATCGGTTGCCTCATGTAACGGAAAAAAGCGCCAGCTCCGTGGTGATGGTGGTGATGTGCGCTGAGATTCATGTTCAGATTGAGCCCGCCGTATCCGTGCAGAGGAGAAGCAGCAAACGGGTCTGCCCTGGAGCTCGCTACTTGACTCAAATGATCAGACCGAACGTACATTTCGGCAGGTATTCCTAACCTTATTTGTCCGTTCAAGGCTTGGCCACCTGGTGCTCCGGTAGATGGCTGCTCGTGATGAAGTCCAGGGAAGAGCGTATGGTTCCCAGGGTCGGGGTGATGACCATAGTGTCCCGGATAGCTACCTGTTGTTGAGACAAACATTCCGTGGTGAGAGGCTGAACCAGAAGTCTGATCGGTCAGCACGGGCATGGCTTGAGCTGTCAAATCTCGGCGAATGAGGAAGTCCCTACCTGCGGATAGCGCCTGGGCCGTGTGAGACATAGAGTACGGGACCGTTGCCGCCTGCACCGGGCCAAAAGCTCCCGTTTGACTGGAGACCACTTCACTGTGGCCTGCAATATGATGATTGTGGTGGTGATGGTGGTGGGGATAATGATGGGTTGGGCTGATTTTGAGGGCCGCGGAGTGCCCCATGTGTTCTGGCCCGAATGGACTCGGCCCCAGGCGGGGTTCCGCAGTCATCTCCCCAGGGTGCGAGTGAGCCATTGAGTGTGGATGGCTGCTGAACCCCGGGAAGCCTGTCACGCTCTGAGGGGTATGGTGGTGATGATGGTGATGGTGGTGAGCCCCTGCCAAGTCAACTAATCTCAGCGTCGTGTTCCGTTTGGAAAACGCGGGGTCCATCACAGGGCTTCCCAAAGCATCCACGCTCATTACTCCTAATTTTAGAATAACTTGACAGCAGGCAAAATAATAATAATGATGATGACAAATATATTTTAATCGCTTTGAAGAATACAGAAGAAAAAAAAATTAAACTTCCCCTAAAGTTTAGTTGCTATCTCAGTGCCTACGTGGAATCCCATTCGGTTGAGAGGCAGCAGCAGGACGCTTTGATATACTGAATAGAGATTCATGGTAGGCGCTGCAGCCCGTGGAGCCAAACAATCACCGAGCGCTCTAATTGGTCAGAGCTCTGTGATTGACGTCACTCGTGACAGTTTCCAATGCGAAGAAAAATGTTTTAGTGACAGCAAACAGAGAGCGCGCATGCGCCGAGCCTCAGGCAGCGGATGAAAAAAAAATGTTTTTGTTATGCAAAGGTTATTGTACTTTTAACTGCAATCTCGAAGTTACATCGAAGCAAAGTAACCTTTCTTTATATTACAGCTGTGAGAAAAAAAGGCGGCTGCGCTTTTTAGCCGCTTACAGCAATAATGGACTTGCATGCAATAAAAATGCGACATGGGTTCTGTCTGGTAGTCCGCTATAGAGAACATTTGAAGAAGCTCCATAAGAAACATCGAAAACGGCGGTTAGTAGGCTACACAGTTGAAGTTTGCAGTTGCATGCAGCTTACTTAGACTCTGTATTTAACCCATTTGTCGAAAAAAAGTTTTCACACCTCTTTTTTTTCTCTAACGGTGCTTCTACGTCGTCATGGGATCGGTGTCTTGTGAAAAGCGCGAAGGTCGCCTATTGTCCGGAGGGGGAAAAAAGTAACGCAAAAGACCTGTTGTTATGATCGGGGGTAATTTTCGGCCTCAGTTGTTCAGCGGCGGCGGATCAGGCACACAGGAGGTGGTGCTTCATCAAAAGTGTACAGGGCAGCAAAGAAGTCTTGGCAAAATAGCTCGAGTAGCTGCTAAATAAAAAAAAAATAAATAAATAAATAAAAATCCTAATACAGATCTAATCCAGTCTTTCCGATGCGTAAAAGTTTATCAAGACAGATTACCCTACGATATTTAATAAACACACCGTTGACAGTGCACCTGTTAAAAATAAAGTACAATCATGAATCAACAACCGGCTGTTGCGTTTGTCTTGAATAGAAAGCTTGAAAGCAAATGGACAGTGGCCACCTCATGAAAACATGCTCAAGAGTTTTAGTAACATTCTTTGAACTTTGCCTAGAAGGCATGCTAATCTTTTAAGAAATAAAACTGACTTAACAGATATGGTCAGTGAATGTACACCTAAGTCGTATGCATATTTAGAAGGTCTAACATTTGTTAAAAGTTTAATACGCTTCACAACAACTAACAATAAGCTAGCTATGTAATGAAGCGTGTATTTTAATACATTGATCTTCCACAATAAATTAATATTTTTATGGAAGGAATAATGTATCTTTTAAAAAATATATATTTGTGTCCATGTTGCCGCAAGGAGAAAAGTTTATTTTTTTATTTTTTTATTAATTAATATATGACTGCTTAATCAAAAAATAACAAATTATAGTGTGTTACTTAAAACTCCTTGACTTTGTAAATAAAAGTTTAACGCTATTTTTTTTTTTTTTTTTTTTTTTTTTCTTTGTATGGCATTGAAAGTAATTTTCCAAAATGCAATGAAATAAGCCATAAACAGTCTCTGTGTCAAAGCAGTTTAAATAACCATTAGAAGGTGAAAGAAGTTTTGGTGAATTGCAATGTGTTACTTGCACAGTTTTGGTGAACAATGTTTCCCTCCTTGCACAACAGAAGTTTAAATACATAATTCAAATACAAAATGTATTACCGTAATTGCAACTTTTTGAAGCTTTATCGTAATCAAGCCAGCCGGACACAAATAGGAAGTGGTGGGTGAACTGACCTAAAAAGGTCAGACAGTTAGTATTAGATATGTCAAAAATCATCTGTTCAATCTCCACTGGAATTAGGCGGATTATACGTGAGAGTATGGAGACAACATATAGATATTATTGTAATGGTATATAGTATTGGTGCTCATGTGTCTCGATGAAAAATGGAAACACCCCCACCACCAGCTTACTTTGTTTTGTAACTTCATTCAAAGGTATATAATGTACTTTTACGCTAACAAATACAGCATATCAGAAACAGACGTGACATTAGTTTTTATTTTTTTTTGTAGATTTGTAATTGCAAGTCGCAAAATCGCATTTCACGGAAACACTGCTTCATCTGAAGGCCATTGTGATCGTTTTATGTTCATGTATTACAATCACATGTGAACACAAAACGTAAGTCTAAAATCCACAATTGTTATCTACATTTCTTCAACTTTAGGCGGATTCATTTTAATCAGGGTCAAGATGCATTCAATTATTGATGCAAATAAATTGGTATTCCCTTGAGAACGGTCATGAATTGATCTGTCAGACTTCTAGTGACAAAACCACACCATCCGTGTCATAAATAAGTAAACATTGTGTGAACTATGACGAATAGTGAAGATGTTAGTCAAATGGCTGGGGCTCAGGGTCGAATGGGTCGCAGTTATATTCTTGAGGCATTTCTTTAGCACTTTACGAAAAGTTTATTTTCAGCTGCTTTTTGCTGGGTAGAGGGGAAAGTATGACAAGATACAAAGCGAGTTTAATTTAACAAGAAATGCAATGGAATACAACCCTCTGGAATGAAAGTCAGCTATTGCCCAAAATCATTGACACTGATTAAAAATTCCAACACAGAAAAAGGGACAATTTCTAAGAAAAAAAAAAACAATTTGTCGCCAGTTCAAACACATACAATTAACAAAGTAACTATTTTACATACTCTTAGGGCAGTTTTTCGTCATATTAATACTTTTAGTAGATATAAATTAATTATTTATTTAATTAAATAAAAATAGGTTAAATGGCACTAAAAATACTTAAAGTATCAATTTACTTAAAATAATAATAATACATTATTCCTTATTACACCTACCCCTTCAGTGTGTCCAGTATTTAATTGTTGTGTATGGAGGAAAAAAAAAAAAAAAAGTATTGCTAGTTTTGTCTGTTTTTGTTGCTCAATAAATATTTCCCAATGATTCCAGCCTAGAAAACTTATTTCGTCCCCACGCTACGAGTCTTACCGTTTTTCACCTGTTGAAGACATCGTCCAGATTTCTTTTATAAAGATAACGTCCTTCAGACAAAACATTCAACTCAACAGCTTCGGCTGGCCCTTGCGCTCTCTCTCTCTCTCTCTCTCTCTCTCTCTCGCTCTCTCTCTCTCTCTCTCTCTCTGGAAGGAGTTTGGGAGTGTATGGAGCTGAAGGCTGCAGTCTGGATGATATTTTAATGGTTCGTCTGTTCATGCGGCTTTGAACTCCAGCCGCCGGAGTTTCCTGCAGAGAGAAATCCCACTTCACAACTTCCACAACCCACAACTTTTACACACACAAGGGTGATACATTACGGCCTTAATCTTTCAAAAACATAGGTTAAAAATATGAATAACGGAAAGAGACACCTCGTTCACAGGTTTGAATCTATTATTTGAAGTTTGAAGGCATCTACGGAAGGCCTATACAGAGTGCGCAGAGCATGTGGTGTGATTAAAAGAAAGAAAAAAAGAAAGAAAGAAAGAAAGAAAGAAAG
>SCHK01339704.1:15273-31187 GCA_004124795.1 Poropuntius huangchuchieni
GACATACTTGGAAGGCGCGGAGTTTCTCGTTTAAAATATTTAATGTAAATGTCAAAGCAATTATTAAATTCCAACAACAGTAGGCTACAACAAAAGTGTTTTGCATAAGCAAGATCTGTGACCTTCTCAGACATCTGTCAGTGAAAACTTCAATTAAAAGATGCATGTAAAGAAAGTCAAACAAACAAACATGAAATGCCAACTGCTAAAGTAGGCAGGAACTTTATGCATTACTGCCGCGGCCCGATCCTACATTGCATTTAGTATCTTCAAAATCAAATATCTTTATATTTATTATTTTGTACCGTTGACAATGTTGTGCGTTCAATTTTTTTTTTTTTTTTAAGATACAAATAGCATGCCAGTGCTAAAAAAAAATGTATGATTTCAATGTAAGGCATGAATATTGCTAGGTGCAATTTTTACTCACACACGTTTATGGGGAAAAAAACAAGAAAAACAAACCAAACCCCTGAAACATAGCATTTGTTTTTGTTTTGTTTTGTTTTGTTACACAGCGTTTGGTTTTTTTAGGATGGAACGCACGAATTCCAAGCCATGTAAGAACAGGCTACACTATATCACATTTCAGCCAGTGTTTACTAGATGCGCGCCAGGTTCTTCTCGGAGCATCAGGCTTCCACATAAGTAGGCCAAACGTGGAAGTACTCCGTCTAGGACAAAAGCTATTATTCGGCCATGCATTCACTAAACTCTGTTTTCTGAATTTCAACATCCAGAGCAAAATCACAGTCAGCAACCTCCCGACAATCCCATAGATTGATGATGTAAACCGACCAATCGCACTGATGCTGAGGCATGGCGGGCTGTTATTTGGTGAGTGAATGTTAGTAGGGGGAGAGCGCCCTCTCCAATGATGGCCCAAGCACGGGGTCACGTGCTGCCCCCCTCCTTCCCCATTCATCAGGGGTGGACTGTGTTGTCTTTTCAATTCATTTATCTGCAGGAATGATTGCGACTATCAGTCTGAAGCTCACCGCCTGACTGAGGAGGTGAAAGTTGCGCCACAGGAAGATAAACCGCAAAAGACAATATTGCACATGATTTGCGTGCGCATCGGATGAGCAGGAGAGGGAAATTCCTCTCCACTAAAAGTAAATAGGAATAGGGGATCGGAGTTCGCCTCGCACAGACTCAAGTCAGAGAAATAGCAAGCAGAGACAGTTGCAAGAGATTCTTCCTCTCTCAGTCTCCTCCGCTGCAGACTGAAGATGCTCTTGGACGCAGGACCACAGTATCCCACCATTGGAGTGACTACTTTCGGCTCCACCAGACATCACTCAACAGGCGAAGTTACAGACAGAGAAGTGGCTTTGGGTATCAATCCGTTCGCCGACGGTATGGGCGCTTTCAAAATCAACCACGGCTCCCACGACCTCGGCTCTGGGCAAACGGCGTTTTCCTCGCAAGCGCCCGGCTACGCCGCCGCCGCTGCCCTGGGACACCATCATCACCCCACTCATGTCAGCTCGTACTCCACCGCCGCCTTCAACTCCACTCGGGACTTTCTCTTTCGCAATCGGGGCTTCGGAGACGCCACGAGCGCGCAGCACAGTCTGTTCGCCTCCGCCGCTGGAAGTTTCGCCGGACCACATGGACACTCTGACGCCGCTGGGCACCTGCTCTTCCCGGGACTGCACGAGCAAGCGGCCACGCACGCGTCCTCCAACGTGGTGAACAGTCAAATGCGCCTGGGATTTTCCGGGGACATGTACGGCAGGGCCGAGCAATACGGTCACGTCGCGAGCCCCAGGTCCGAGCACTACGCCTCGACGCAGTTGCACGGCTATGGCCCCATGAACATGAATATGGCTGCCCATCACGGGGCAGGGGCCTTCTTTCGCTACATGAGACAGCCCATAAAGCAAGAGCTCATCTGCAAATGGGTCGAACCAGAGCAGCTGACGAATCCGAAAAAGTCCTGCAACAAAACTTTCAGCACCATGCACGAGCTCGTGACCCACCTGACGGTGGAGCACGTTGGGGGACCAGAGCAGTCGAATCACATTTGCTTTTGGGAAGAATGTGGCCGGGAAGGGAAACCGTTTAAAGCAAAGTATAAACTTGTGAATCACATCAGAGTGCACACCGGAGAGAAACCGTTTCCGTGTCCGTTCCCGGGCTGTGGAAAAGTATTTGCCCGATCGGAAAATCTGAAAATCCATAAAAGAACACACACCGGTAAGAAATGCATTTATATGCGTGTATATTCACTGCTATGTTACTGATAACATTTTGTGTGAATATGTTGTAATTATGGGGCTTAAAATGGCAAGCAAATAATGCTAATATTATTTTGTAATTGTTTCATTGTCCTGTCGATAATTTTCATGCCAAGCACAATTCCGGTACGCGAATTATTATTTCTATTCGATATAGGTTATATCATATTTAACAAATTAAACATGTATAAGTACAGCATCGTTGCAAAATAACGTAAAAAATGAGCGAAATTTAAAGAGATATTTTTGCCAGTCCTGTTTCGTAGTGGAATATGGACAGGAACTTTTTTAACGGGTTTATATTTGCTCATATTTATTTGACGTATTTATGTATCTCCGAATGTAACAGATTTAAATAAAAATCAATCAATAAATAAACATGTGCTGGCGTCCTAAAATGCGTATTTTGAAATGTTAATGTTTGCTCTGTTTTTGTTAGGTGAAAAACCTTTCAAGTGTGAGTTTGAGGGCTGTGACAGACGCTTTGCGAACAGCAGTGATCGCAAGAAACACATGCACGTCCATACTTCAGACAAACCATATCTCTGCAAAATGTGTGATAAATCCTACACACATCCCAGCTCCCTCCGGAAACACATGAAGGTAACAATAATATTACCGTGCATTATTTTTTCACCTACGTTAATGTTTTTTTTTTTTTTTTTTTAACTCTTCCATTTTTTTTTCTTTTTTTTTGTCTTATTTAATTTCTGCGCTGATCTAAAATAACTCTTTTTACTATTTACTTTTATTTATGGCTTCTTATGCAATATTTTCAATGTATTGAATAATGTTATACACCAAAATGATATGTGATTTTAATATAATAGCTAACGCTAAATCTATACCATTGTCAGGCGCAATCGGTTGGTACAGTTTGAGATTCAAAAATTATGAGGCACATGTGAAAGTATAGATTTATGCACGCTGATTTATGTTTGTCTTGGACTCAGGTTCACGAGTCGTCGTCTCAAGGATCCCAACCCTCCCCGGCAGCCAGCTCCGGCTACGAGTCCTCCACGCCGCCCACCATCGTGTCCCCTTCCACAGAAAACCAGAGCAGCAGTTCCATATCACCAGCATCATCCACAGTTCACCACACGAGCAGCCACAGCACCCTTTCGTCAAATTTTAATGAATGGTACGTGTAAATATTTTCAAAAGACTGCAGAATTAAGACTGCTTTGGAACCAAGACTCAAAAGTCAGCCTATTCTCGCGTGGACCTACATACACACACAATGTGAAGAATCTGAAAGGTTTTCTGAAACCGCTGTCTAGAGAGAGCAGTGCATGGACGGGGTGTGCAACGCTCTTGACAGCCTTTTTCCGATTTTTGTCCTCCATTTCTTTTGCTCTTTTCTTCTTTCTTTCTTTTTTTTTTCTTCATATTTTCGGAAGACTGCACAGAGAACTCCAATTGCATGCTACCAGCAGGTCACAGCCTGTGTGTTTTTTTTTTTTTTTTTTGTACATAAAGATTCACCTAGTTTAAAATGTACTATTTTATTTTGTAAATAGTCATAATACAGTTTAAGGGAATTTGTGAAAAAATGTGGTCCCTAGATATATGGAAAATGAGATGGTTTTACGAATATTGCGATGAATAGTCTTGACTGAAAAGAATGTTATAGTTTATGTGTACCAAATGTGAATTACCCAGTATTACCACAGTCTACACGTTTACCTAACCGATTAGTATTAATGTGCTTTTGTATCCAGTGCAACATTTCGTCTCCAGTCCAGTCTGAGTAGCACACAGTTGTTGTTATTTAATGTCATGTCGATAAACCGTGTAGTGAAAGCCTGAAGCTCCGTGTCAATCTTGTTTATGTAAGTGATAAAATATAAAACTATCTGTCTATTGCATTGGCAATTGCAAGAAATTATTACTTGTATATAACTCAATTTTCCATATTTATCCGCATGTAAAGGACCGGCAACACATGTTAGAGATAATCGGTATTTATGGAAAATGCGTTCGTAGGGTATGTAAAATTTAGTTTACAAAATAATGTTTGGTTACTTTTCGTACAATATTAAAGAATTAAACGTACAACAAAAATGCCTTCAATATTTTATTTCTCGACTGTGCTTTAAACAACTGAATTGGAGGTTGAGAAATACCAACGAGGAAACTCCACAAGTTAACCTATTTATTATTTCTATTTATTTATCATTTCGAAATAAACTGAGTCTAAATTAAATCATTACATAACTACTACAACAATAACCCCTGGTGTTAACAAGAGTCAAGATTAAACGCCTAAAGAAGGAAATTGTGAATTACTACACAAATCAAAATGACATTTCAGCCCTAAATAAAACCAGCGCCTGCTTTTATATTTTGCCCCACTAATTCAGCGGGACGAATTATTTTCTAAGTAATTTAATTTCACTTTTGTACCCCCCATTATTGTCAGAAATTAAAAAAATAACCAAGTCCCCAGAGTAACGTTTTAATGCAGTAAAATGTCAAATCGTGACGAATCCACTTCTCTACGTGGTCTTATTTAAATAGTTTGCATTACTTAACTCTCGTCACGGCCTTATATAATTATGCTTGTTTGGGACCAGTATATGGTAGGAGCGAAGGACTGTAGTCCAAAAAGAGAGTCACTGTTGGGCTTTTGTTCTTGGTTGCAACTTGCTTGATCGCCCCATTAGGCACATCAAGATCATGAGCGTGCTTAATATCGCCAGTGCACAATTCTCACTGAGCGATTTTGCCAACTGCAAAATATGCTGTTTGGGTATGAAAATCTACAAAATGATAAATCGCTTAACCATTGCGCATTTCTTCACGGTCAGAAAGTGCAAAGTTTTCCAGAATAAGAGAGGGAACCTCTACCTATGGAGGGAGGGGGGCAATCTGAGCGCTCGCAAGTCCATGCAAGCACGCGGTCTGTACTATTAGGAGTAGCCTACTATGCATGCATGTAACTTTGTGTGTGTGTCTCAGATAACACAAGATCATTAGCATGTGCAAATTTAAACTGTGCCCCAAGGCTATGAAACTAATGAATCGAGCATTGCAGTGTTTCTAATTCGTGGCCATTTGGATGTATTTTTGTTTTTAAATGTGTTCCGACGACATGCTAGTTGCAAAGCGGTGCTTAGTCGCTTAAAGGAAAATGCAATATACGCTACAATGTTTACATGTTCCTCTTGGGGGTGTGCACAAGTGCAGGCGCGAGTGCAGACTGCCGTGCGCGTGCATGCGCGTGAGAAATAGCCCACCGACAGGAGGAGATACTGACTTCGGGAAAATATAAACATATTGGCACATCAAACAGTAGGGGCGAATACGGAATGCATTATGTCGGAGGTGATTTTTTTCAAAATATGTTCATATTCTCCTTCCACGGGTTATTAGGTTTTGAGATATGTGAATGATGGTAATAAAATGAATTGTTCGACTCTATTTAACACTCTATCTATTCAAACGTTCTGGTACATTTTCATTCATGCACCGTTAGAGTAGTAGTAGAAAGTGTTATGTATTGATCCGTACAATGGAATGCACATTTTTGAAGGAAGTCGTTTCGCTCGCCTGTTATCCTCATTACTCCTATTTCCCCCAGAAAATAAAAGCACAACAATCATATCCATGGACAAACGCCATTACGATGTGGCTATGTTAGATTATTTGATGGATATGACTGTTAACTAAGATATCCGTGCCTGTTTTTGTCATTTTGCCCGTTTTGGTAACCCCAAAATTCAAATTGAATTTAAGACAAACTAGCTATTAAAAAAAAAAAGGCAAAATCCATTTAGATGTTACACACGTAATATGCCTAATAACACCACATTAAAGGCGCACAGAGATCATAAAATGATACAGCCGTAAATATATATTTTTTGTACTGTTTTGGATACAGCACAAAAATACTTCAGGGAAACTTTAGCGATTCTAACATAATACAGAGGCTTGTGAATTGTAACAAGGAATAAGCATCTGACGTTTTCACGGATGAAAAAAAAAAAAAATCTGAATTTTACCAGATGGGCAGAACAAAAATATATACATTAAAAAAAAAAAATAATAATTATAAATCGTAGGCCCTGGCGAATGGTTGAAAACCAAAAGGGCTTCTCCGTGAACTCTCCCAGAAGAAGACATATTATTTTGATAATAAACTGCTTTTTTGACGCTATCATAGTTAAGCAGAGAATAAAATGACCGTTTAATTTGAGCAAGACTAGCGAGTTTTGTCTAATTTTGAAATGCAGTCTGAACGCAAAAGTGCGATTAAAACCAATAAGTTAAAAGTTTTTTCACATTTGAACAATAAACAAAAATCACATTACTTGTAAATTTCTTCAGGGAGCGAACCTTCATTTCATCGTTAGCCGTGTTTATTTTCCTAAGCGTCTTGCTTGTGAACGAAAAATGACAATGTACTTTCCAACAAGTTACATAACAGTCAAGGCGAGCCTTACGTAACTATTAACCTGCACTTATGCAGCCCTAAATAACGGTTAGGTCCATTTTTTAAGCCTCTCAGTGTGTTTTCCATAGCCAGATATTGAGCTGCATTTAAATTCACTGCTGAACTTTCTGTGATTGTTGCACAGCTGTTGTCTAGAGATGGATGCATCGCTGTTGTTTCTCTGTAATGTAAAAGTAGCTGACAGTTTTCTCCTCTCATTCATATGCGCTTGACCTCTCTCTGACTTCAGCGCTGTCTTGTTCGGGTGAACACGTTGCAATGAGAGCAGGATGAGAAAAAAAGACATTTAAACTTGAACGCAGAGTGCAAATTGACAACAGTGCGCCAGAGAGTCTGTGGAGTGTGACTGTTATTTTGCATTGAGATGGATGATTATTTTCAGAGTATTTATCATTGCTTTGTAAAGAAAGCAGTATAGATGGGTAGTGCAAAGACATGCAAATAGGTCATTCTTCTTGTTTTGATAGGTCAGGGGAGCATGCAGAGAAATGATACATCTTTTACCGTAACATGCAACATTGTATTAACTGAGCGACGCACACTTGTCTCTAAAATGTTAACATTTGAAAATAATAATAATAATCTCCCTACACAGACAACACACTCTTTTGTGGTTAAAGAAATAATTTACATTGTTCATTTTGTAATTACAATTTGTTATTACTGTTTATATACTGTAAGAGACACTGTAAGAGAAATGCGAAATGGTAGGAAAAAAAAACAAAAAACAAATGTCTGGTTAACCTAGCCAAATGATTCTTGAGTATATGTCCCTATGCACACGCCATACTATGTTTTCTTCACTCTGCCCACAGCTTGGATGCACACTGCTCAAGAAAGAGCCGTCAACTAACATGAGTCATAAGGGTTTTTGTGACCCCTCCAGCATTAGTTGTGGACACCATGACACGCTATTAAGTTTGGACCACAGAAGATTTGTGGAGGCGCTGACATTGTCTATGTTGTCGTGTTCCCCTGACACGTTGCTAAATGGGGTCATTCCAATTAGTTGTTTGGGACAAGACTGGACTTCTTCAGGGATGTTCACACACTGTCTCAGTGTCTAGGGGAAAAATATCAAAAAAGGAAATCCATGAAAATCAATGTATTTAATTTAAAAAATCATTATCTATTGCATCCGTTTCTATGGCAAACATAACACATTCAAATTTAAATTAAAAGACAGCTACATATAGGGTATGCAAATACTAAATATATGGCATTTTTACATTTCAGAATATATTTAATAACAGTTAAACACATATTAAATCGGTAGACTGCACGTTTGCAGAATAAACAAATCAGGTTTTTTCTTTGGTTACCTGTCGTGCGGCTAAGCAAAGTCTTTTTATGAGTTATGTTATTGGGGGGATTGGTATTTTATTTACTCGTCTCAGATGAGAGCAGCTTGTGGACATCTGCTCTTTTAATTGCATCTCATCAGTATAATAAATGTTAAAGTCTGGAGGTGAGGCAATAGATTGGAACACTCAGATAATGGCCCTTCAAATGGAGTCTCAGAAGGTTATTCATTAAAGAAGTAATTTGTAAACTTAATGCACTTATAAAATAGCTTAATATTGGGTCTTTTTGTATTTCATGGGCCAGACATTAAAGGCAGAGAATAAGAGAGTGCATGTTTCCAAATTAAAAACTAGACGGCCAGACCTACAACATAACATCCGGGAAAATTTCTGTGAGCAGACGTGTTTTTTAATATAAGACATATCGTGCTCATAAACTGCAAGATGGACATTTAGTGAGGGGGTGGTTTGTTTGTTTTCTAGCAAAGTAAAAAAAATAAAAAATAAAAAAAAATATCTCAAATGATTTGACTAAACTATGTATGGCTTTATAGAGTTGCAAAGTTCTTTAAATGTCCTTTCAAAGAGTGTATGCTGAGAACTGTATGCATTTCAAGCATCCAGTGAAGTTTCAGGCTCTTCATTAAATCAGAATACAGAGAACTAATTAAAACATGCTGTAGAATGCTCCCCAATTAACATAATCATTGACCTCATTAATATTGTGCATTGAACCAGAGAAGGGAAGTTTGGGCTCTTTGTAATTAGATACAAAGATATGTTTGCATCTCGGAAACAGTTGTTCAGAACATCAAACGCACCTTGGCATAAAGATAACAGAGAGAAGCTGATTTTGGAGGGAAAATGTTTGTAGACGAAAGTTATTGAAATGGACTTCACAAATAGCTATGTAATCTCAGACTATCTGAGTGTATACTTGATGAACGTAAGAGGTCAGAAATGAAGTGCGCAATCCTCTGTTGTCATGACCCAGAGATGACCGGAATATAATAGTTTGCCATTGGTTTACCGCTGATTAGATATGCTGATAACAATAGTGTTTGATGGCTGCCTCATGCATTCCAACTATGTTGACTATAAAACATTTCCAATCGCACGTTAAATTCTAGCCATATAGTGTATATCTAAAAAAAAATTAAACCTTTATATAACATGCTATGCATTTGGTATTAAATGAGTAATAATGCAGATGAATCTCTACATTGAGCTTTTGTTTTGGCCTCAAAAGTTACAGCCTTGGCTTTAAAAGAGCAACAATCACTCAAGTCAGTGTTGGAGGAAAAATAACTTCAGAGCAGAACGCACACACAAATCACCATCAGTGATTGAAATTCCAGAGTAGCTAGTAAAAATGTAATAATCTGATGACCTCATATATCGGAGTTACCACAGACTATGTAAACAAGACTAATAAGGTAAGTCAAAAATCTCAATAAATCATTTCGGCATGGCTCTGTGTTCTTTGGATCTGCTGACGTTCCCTAACCATTGTCTTCAAAGTGTTGTATGTTGTAATACAAACTTTTTGTAACATGAGACAAAGGATAATATAACATATCTTTCAAGCCGAAGAGAAAACATTATTTTGGCAAACTGTACGTGTGATGAACCCATTCCTGCAAGAGTTCTGCCATTTATCCCAAGTTTTCATGAAATGTTCTGTTCATGTTATTTCACTGTGTTTTCCTCATGTTCTAGGACTAGAGGACAGGCTGGATAGAGATGTTTTATTTTTGCTTTCTGCACATGTCGCAACACTTCTCCATAATTTGGCATAGCAAGAGTTGGAATTTCACAATTCATAGTGTGCATTACTTGGGAGCGATACTAACAAGTGCTATTTTGTCTATGCCTTTTTTTTTTTTCTTTTTTTTTCCAAAACAGAACTGTTTCTATCCTGAAAAAAAAAAGACCAAGGTTGTCCAGCTGTTAATTTTTGAAAGGGAGGGGGAAAAAAACCCCCGTATTATCTAGTAATAACATAGTAATTACTATATTATTACTAGATAATAGACTTTTTAAACTTACAAACACACACTGCTGGCGCTAACATGACTGTTGACATTCACCATACACAACATTAAATTTTATGTTAATGTATTCATTTTATATTTCCCCCTCTAAAAATAACTACCACCGAGCAGTGTTTTTATATGACACCTTAAGGGATTATAACATCAAATATTTCCTTTAATTGTTAGAGGTTATGTTGAAAAAATTACTGAAAAGAAACACTCATGTTATGCATACATAAACCAGAAAAGTATTGTATTAGGCAGGAAAGATGATCCTTCACGCCAGATGCGAATACAGTTATGCAGATAACACCATTTGTNACGCACGTATTGTATTAGGCAGGAAAGAAGATCCTTTACGCCAGATGCGAATACAGTTATGCAGATAACACCATTTGTGCAAGCAGACCGGAGCTTAGTCGTTCAGAGTCAGCTACCTTCTCATGATTGATAATTATCAGCCCAAATACCTTGGCTTGGTCCAGGTGGCTGCCATTTATTATGCTTCTTTTCTTTGCTCTAATTAATTACTAATTGATTTTAGCACCTGCATTGGCAAAGCAGACCTTTTTCGTTGTTATTTTGTTTTCGCAAATAGCATTATTTAACACTTCAAACTACAGTCTTGCTTGTTGCTCTGTCCACATAATTACAGATTTTTTTTTATTTAGTTATTGAATTTTTTTAATATATTAGCATTATATTTAAAGTATTACGTTCCCTATATATTCACAAGTTAGCTATTCTGTTTAGCTAGAAATATATTTTCAGTCACTGAATTGTTTAAATATATTAGCATTGTATTTAAAGTATTGCATTTCCTATATATTCACAAGTTAGCTATTCTGTTTAGCTAGAAATATATTTTCAGTTACTGAATTGTTTAAAAATATTAGCATTATATTTACAGTATTATGTTTCATATATATTCACAAGTTAGCTATTCTGTTTAGCTAGAAATATATTTTCAGTTACTGAATTGTTTAAAAATATTAGCATTATATTTACAGTATTATGTTTCATATATATTCACAAGTTAGCTATTCTGTTTAGCTAGAAATATATTTTCAGTTACTGAATTGTTTAAAAATATTAGCATTATATTTACAGTATTATGTTTCATATATATTCACAAGTTAGCTATTCTGTTTAGCTAGAAATATATTTTTTGAAATAAAAAGATTGCTTGTGTAAAAAAAAAATAATAATAATAAAATCTTGGAGGTGTTGAGTGCTTTCTCTCTGCAAAGTTTGTGTGCTTCAATCAACATCTGTCTCCGAGAAAACAATAAGCGTGTCCTTCATGTTTTGACAACAGCATTCCCTGTTTAATTCAAGTCCATCATTCCTCCCTGACATCTCAAGATTCAGACGCGTCTAAGGGACTGATCTGGTGTATCCACAACCAAGGCAACCAAATGTACAATTTCAGAAACTGCAAACTTTTTTTTTATCCTTTAATTTATTCTCTGTAACTTGGGAAGATACTCATGATAAGCTCAAGACCTTGGCAGTTACAAGGTCCAGGAATCTTTCCAACAGGCAGTGGAGAAAGCCAAGCTTCCTTTCATAACCATTGAAGGGCGACTAGGTCACGTGACGATGCTCATTGCTCGGGTTGGATCGGTTAACTGTGCTTCACTGGAAGGAAATGCATTAAGTAACTTGGGCAGTTAACAGTCAGACATACTATGTAAAACCAGATGATCTGTAATGACTTTATCTTGTTATAAATTATTTTTTTTTGCTGCTTTAGTGTTTTTTAATTATTATTATTATTATTATTATTATTATTTCATGATGTAGTATGCAGTATGGTGAAAAGTCCACATGAAATTAGCTTTTCAGTTCATTTTACTGTAATATGAATTTTCTGAGTGAAATGGGAAAGAGACGCAAATACGTGACGTTATCCATTGAAATTGACTGGATCTTAAAAAAAAGAGTGTTACATATCAGAAAGGAATTTCAGAGGTGGCACAATTATTATAGTATTATATTACATCATTATGTTATTACATTATACTGATAAAATATAACAGAATGAAGATTATGAACTTTTTACGAATCATTACAAGAATATGTAATGGAATTACATTTTGGAATCAATGTAATCAATTTTGATTTCTATAGTGGAAGGTCAGAATGAAATTACAATTTACCCTATTTATTAGATATGCAGTGTGTGTGTGTGTGTGTGTGTGTATATATGGCAAGTAACACTTTGAATACAACTTTTTATTTTTTTTTATTTTTTTCCACAGCTCTGAAATACATCACAATATGAAGTTGATCACTACTTCCATTTTATGCCGACTTTAAAATACTCTCATAATTTGGTAAAAAGGACTCAATTTTTTAATTTATACATTATTTAGATGAAATCATATATCCAGAAATGGCTGAATGATTATGACAGAGAAATCTGAACTCAGAAATCTGAACCACTGATGCACCCTCATTTCTACTTCAGGAAAACATCAATGGAAATCCGTCTATGAAGGTTAGGTTGTAGAATTTTCTTCTAAATTCTCCAGAACATCAGCTATACTTTTGAGATTGACTCACACTATTGTAGTTACTGAAATACACCTTCAGCCAGGAAAGATGAAGTCATCTTGTGACTGAGCAATGGGAATACGGTACTGAGTAAACATTGTAAGTCATGCAACTCATGGAAAACTAATTAAAAAAAATATATATATATCTTATAAGTATTCTTTCATGCAGCATAATTTGAAAGGATTCATTACAATCTGTATCACCATTTTACCAGACCAAGTTACAACTCTTTTACTTAATTTAGTTGGAATTTAAGTTGGAATCAAATTAAACCTGCTCTGCCAAAATATTTTTGGAGTAAAACTCACGGAAACACATACTTATATAGCAAGAAAGTCAGACAGTTCAATAACAAGAAACAACTAGATATATTTAGCTTCTAATTTGTGGAATATACTACTAAGGAGTTTGACCAAAAGTTATGGAGGACACCAGCCTTATTTACACACAGCGGGTCTGCAGTACAGAAACTGTATCGCTTGGACTGCAAAGGCATTCCTCAATGCCATACTTTTATGTCACTGCCTCATAAATAATGAATGCTACATGGAATCATTTAGGGGCTTTACATAAATTGTAGGCCAGTAAAATCTAAAAAAATAAAATAAAAATCTGGCCACATATGTGGATAAACCTGCACATTACTGTAGCACGTTTATATGTATTGTTGTTGTTTTTGTTGTTGTTTTTTGTTGTTTTTTAATCAGATGACTTAATTGTAATTGATGGAAAACACATTCTCAGCATTTAATTTTAGGGGTATTTCCTTGCAACAGAATGTCCATAATTTGTCAGTCTATATTTATGCAAGCATTGCAGATGCTGAGATTTAGTCTCAAACATTGATGCGATATAAAGACATTCTCGAGGTGAGCAGCTCGGCTCCCTAAATCAAATGAAAGCCTGAGAATGTGCCGTGGCCAACAGACAGGAACCCTGTGGCGGTTTGTGTGGGAATGAGATTACACAAGACTCCCTATGTTAACCTATCTGCATTTTTATACCTTTATACAATTATACGAGCCCATCGACATGCAATTTGGACGCATTTTATAAAGCTAAAATTTGATTTGGGTTGTCAAACATATGAGTGCATGAGAGATGTATCATTCATAATGGGAGTTGATTATTGCAACTGTAGTTTTATTAGCACTTTATGAGTTTCTAGCCAGATTTTGTCAGAATTTTATTAGTAATGTAACTGAATATTATAGTGATGCTGTAAAATATAAAATTATTCAAATAAAACGATGTTAACCTCTCAGCTGTATTTTAAAAATGTTTTTAAAAGAGTGACATGATAATTTTATGTGCGCTACCAGGTAAAACTATGAACACAAATGTTCATTCTTTACAATTATTATTTTTTATATTTCCATATTTTAGTCATCAAAATTATGAAACATCACAAAGGGAAGTATGGAAACTATACAATATTGATAAATAATAAGTTATATTATTTATATTTAAGCTTATTCCTTGCAGTATTATATATGCACAATATGGACATTTTCTCAACCAACTCATGAGGCTGAAGATCAAACTCATTCATTAAAATAATAATATAAAATATATATTTTCTGTGTAGTAAATATAGTATATATTTGTCTAAAAAATAAAGCATTTTAAGATTAAAACTATTAAAAAAATTATGATAAAAGTGCGTTGAGACTTTTTTTCCTGGTTGTGTAATGCATATAAATTATGTTCTTCTATGTATTTTTAAAATACTTTTTTGCATTGTTTTAATGCAGGCTGTCCTTACGTTGAAAGTGTGAGCTGTCATTTTGATCTAATTTACTTTCATTAGTTTGATTAGACTGAAATGGGCTGTCTGAGCGTTATTGATGGTGTTTGATGAAAATAGACCTTTAGTTACAGGTCTACGGTCTGTTGACTTCTGGTGTGATGATTTTCCATAGTAATATCTAAAGCTGAATGGTGTGTTGACATCATATGAAGTGAATGCTGGCACACATGCAGTAATAACATGGCCAGAGTGGAGCACCTGTGGCGAGGAAGGGTATCTAGCATTATACGACTGGACGGCTTTTATCCCTGTTTCTACTATGGGCCAGAGTCAATTTATACTCTCAGCATGTTCTTCTGCCGACCCGCGACTCCAGCAAATCCAATCAGCTGTCCACAGAATAGAGACGCTACATGTCATCGATAAGCGAGCTTCATCGTGATGCATCTCCAATGATTTTTGTTAAATAATACATTACACTTTAAGGCCTTGCCAAAGTAGTAATTATCACTAAAAGCTAATTACGCTTGAGTAATTAATGCACATCTGTAAACATTTCAAGCAATTATGGATTACTCTCTCACGTTTACCAGAGTGATTTTACATCAATTACTCATCAACAGCATGACCGTCTCCTACACTCATACGCATTCGCACACATGGCGTAGGGTTCTTGGCAGTGAGGTCGCAATCTGGCTCCGCACCCCTCCTGCCGCCCCAGTTTACCAGGGTACCCTCATTAAACCAGCATCCAAACCTCCCCATCCCTTCTGCCACCTGGGTCTCCCACCATTTAGAGAGAGCGAGGGACGAGCAACATCCTCTGTTACGATCACTTACTGCGACGCCAGCAAATGAAGGCACTATCTCAGTTCTTGAAGATTTACGAGCCTTTTCTTGGCCCTGAGTGAGCTTTGATAGGACACTTCAGGGATGGAAGGGGGTGTATGGTTTGTAGGGGCAGCAAAGAGGGTTATTTATGTCCCTCCTGTCATATTTTCAGAAGGACCGCAGGGGCAACAGGACTCTAAATTAAGCATGGCATGGCTGGAGTGCGACGGCTTGCCTAGTATAAACCTCTTAAACCTCTGGTTCTCAACTGGTGGTGAGTTGCATTCCGAAAAAAAAAAAAACAAATTGGGTTGCAGGTCTGTTAGATCAGCAGTGAGAAAATGAATGCGGTATATACAATCATGAATAGTTAGTTTGCTAAAGAATATGGTAGGCTCAACGGCACTTGTGGCATAATTTCCATGAAAAACTAATTTATACTTGTCCCTCATTGGATCAAAAACCTGGGGTGCAGTGAGACACTTACAATGGAAGTGAGCTGTTTCAATATTATAACCATAAAATGTCAACATTATGCATGCTAACATGATTTTAGTGTAAAAGAAAATAGATACTTACATTTTCTGTGTAAAATTATTTTCAATTTTGTTGCCATGACAACATAATGCCTGAAACCTTAAAGGGATAGTTCACCCGAAAATTCTGTCATTAATCACTCACCCTCATATTGTTCTAAACCCGTAAGACCTTCGTTCATCTTCGGAGCACAAA
>SCHK01339831.1:0-12037 GCA_004124795.1 Poropuntius huangchuchieni
GCAATACTTGTGTAAACAGTCGCTTTGTCACATTTTAGGAAAAAAGCTAGCCCCAATGCTAACAAACACGGAATAAACACCACAAATCTCCCAATCTGATGTCATGTGGTCTTAAATGAGAGCTGTAAGAGTCAACCNTAAAGCTAGCCCCAATGCTAACAAACATGGAATAAACACCACAAATCTCCCAATTTGATGTCATGTGGTCTTAAATGAGAGCTGTAAGAGTCAACCCAGTTTCCACTGGCTGAAGAGGAGCATACCTCTCAAAAGGTGGTCTAACCTTTAGGCAATCAGCAAGGGACTCACACTGACGACATTAGCCAGCGTTCAGAAGATTCCCACCTAACCAGTTAGCCAATCAGCTGGGTACTGGAGGCCAGGTTGGTGTGGGTGAAACGGGTGCAGGAGGACGCTAATTGGTAGCCAGGGTCAGCAGGGTTGAGACCCTGAGAGAGAAAAAGAGACAACACTGGGGCTGACAGGTCTCTTTAACAGCTAATCTGGTGGGATTGCTTGGATGAGTGTGCGTGCGCGTCCGTAAGAAGGGCTTAAATGGGCTCGCACCCTGAGGGAGGGTATAAAATAAATAAAAAGTGTGAGGAGAAGTGCGGGACAGTCACCTAAGACAGTGCTCTTTGACACTGTCCGTCTTCCTCCTCCATTAGGCTGCAACCGAGGCCCCTGTGGTAAAAGTACTCCCACACCACAATACTTTTATCTTCCGAAACGTTATCCCTGCATGTTAATCGTTTAATATTGCATTCTTCATGCAGCCATAAATTGCAGATGCCGTTCCTTTAGGAAGTTGTGCAGAGGATCTCGGTTTTCCTGTCCTGAGCATTTAGTACACGAGCCGAGGTGAGCGGGTCCTATATATTACACACAGTCCAGAGAGAGGAACCCAATAACAGTCCACAACAGGCCTCTCTATTTACAGCATAACAGAATGAAATGGAAGAGATTTTACACGAGTTGTATTAAAGAATGTTTGATGTAAGACAGAAAAGTGTAGGCTTTAGTTGAGTGAACATTGTATCAAATTTGACAAATGAAACAGAGGCAATGAGTGACAGAACAATAGCCTGCTCAATGGGTCTCAGTTATGAAACATGAGCAGAACAAAATGTGATTTGCCTAAACTGTTCTCCATCTACAAACAAATCACCACATCAATGGCTATACTAACTGTCAAATAACACAACATAATCAGAATGATCTACACAGAAATACATTTGCATTCAGACACTCTCTACTTTCATGAATTAGGTTCTTCTTCAGCTGAATGAGGTCTTAACCTTATTGTTTTTTTAAGCACTAAATTAAAAGAAAAACATCATACATCATAATGTCTGATGTTATACCACAAACCCAATCTCACCCAAAACATAATCATTTAACAAAATTGGTAATTTCTTCAAAAAACTGGTCAAATCTATTTAAAATCAATTTTTTCGATGTGATTTGTACACATAAAAAATGGACGCATGAAGTTCCACCCTTAACTCCACCCCTTAAACATTTCCCTCATTCGATGTGAGCAGAACGTGCAAAAATATGAGATTTAGTTACGAATTGCCATTAGACTGTGTTGGTGATCTGTGATTTGCCAACCATCATAACTCTTGTTTCAGAATATTGATGTTCTTGGCATCATCAGACTGCTTTTTAATTCTAATTTCTGAACTTTTCCAAACAGAGAGACACAAATAATAGTAATAATCAAAATAAGAGGAAATGATGATGGAGATGAGAGATACAGAATGTGAGCATCAACAATGGACTGGCACGACATTACACACCATTAAAGCTAAAATACACCAAAATGAAGAGCACAGAGTAATTAAGTCTGCTTGACCACAGACACCCTCATCATTTACGCTTTCTTAGCATTTGAGCCTTTTTCCCGCCATTTTCCAAGCAGCTATGCGGAGGGTCTTGAGCTCGAACAATAGGCGAGGTGTAATGTGTGCCCATCTCCTGTGGAGTGGCATGAGTTCATGTATGTGAGCGAGCTGCATTAGCACCATAAAGACGCACAGCACTTAACCCCTGAACGGCCCGGGTGCACCTCTAACGTGGCGGAGAAAAGCACCATCACTTACACACGCAAATGACATCGGCGTGCCTGAAAAAACGATGTCAAAGCCAGAGCTCAAGCCAGCTCACCCTTTACACACATGCACACACGCTCTCTCTCTCAGAGGCAATCTTCATATTTAGTCAAGCCAGTGAATATTTTGAGATTTCGGCCATGTCTGGGAGAGAAGCAAGAAGCATCAATTATTTAGAGGAGGTAACCCGATGCTTCCTCTGTTGAGGCAAATCTGCAGGCCGGTCCCCTGAGACAATAAAAAATGAATTAGGGAGAATTTATTAGTGTGTGTCTGAGTAAAACACTGGGCCTTAACGCTACAGTCTACTGCCTGCCTGCATCGGCAGATATCAGTCAACACACGCCACGTAGCCTGAGCATGAAAAAACAGAATCAGAGTCTTTGGGGGTGCCTTAAAAAAGGCTCATCAATAAAACAGGCCTTTTTATATGTGCATTCTTTGCAGGCTGTTTCATGGCATGTTTGTTCACACTCCGGCTGGGATTTGTAGGGAGCACAGCTGTGCATTCATCCTAAAAACAATATTCCTCCTCAAAAGAGTTTATGCAGCATGGAGGAGAGAATGGGGGGGGGGGATGAAAAACAGAAAAACAAATGAAAGCAGGCTGGCAGTCTTGCCCAGCTGTAAGATGACCCAAACGGCTGAGGGAAATAAAGAGAGGCTCCTTTGAAAGCCGCAGATAGACAAACTAGAGAAAAGCATATTTAAAAATAAACCAAAGCCTTTTAGCTCTGAAACATCTGAAATACAATGAGGAAAGTGGATGAAATAAACTCCACTTTGTGGCAGTTTACCAAAATGTAGGTATGAATTAGTGTTGTTCAAGATATGGAAAGTAATCGTTTCAGCTTTTGTATTGTCTTTTTGTACGTAATAGATCAACAAAGTCTGAAGTGAACCATACAGTGTCAATACACTGATTAGTATTTACTTTGAATTAATTTTTACTCAAAAGTTGCCTGTAAATTTTACAAAAAAGCGATAAGTAAAACACTAAATTAAATGTGATTTTTTTGAAGATTTTTTTACTTTAAAACAAAGATTACTAGAGTTCTGTTTTAGTTTACAACTCATTTTCTTATTATATATATACACACATACACCCCCATATAATTAAATGCATAACTAAATAAAAAAGTTACATACTAAATAATAAATGCCAGATAAACTGTTTTGTCTGTCAGTCGATACAAATCTAACATTTTTTTTTTCAAAGTGGGGTTTCTTTTCAGTACGATAAACTGTAATAAGGATTATAGCAATATACAAACAACCAAAGAAGAAAATAAATCCAGAAACCTACAAGTGCTAAATATTTCCAATCCCGCCGCAATCTATCCTTGATGCATACTAAAGAGCACAGTGTTCAGACAAAGCCCAGAGACTTGAGAAAAGACTTTTCACTCATCTAACAAGTAAAACTCATCCCATTCTGGAGATAAATGAATCAATATATAAATAAATAAAAGGGATATTAAAAATGGCTGGTTGCTGACCCTCCGCCTGGCAATTGTATTCCAACTGCTGTAATCTAGAATGGGAAACTGGAGACATGTCTGGGATTGCAGCAGATATGCATATTTAACAGGGCAAGGCTTGATAAATAACCCACTTAGAAAACTCCTGACAGCCCGACTGAGACATTAGCAATGACCAGAGGAGACACGGCGCACAGGGACAGCGCTTTCGCATGTATTCGTGCATGCGCGCGTTTTCGGCGAGGGGAGGGGGGTTCCCCTTTTAGCTCTGTGACGAGGAGGGCAAAGCATTCGATGCACGTACCAATTACTCTTCCATCTCACCCTCGCTAAAGGCAAGGCAATGCAATCTTCACATTATAATCAAAACCATATGACAAAGCCGGGGCCATTAGAGAACAATTTCAAGTGTTTCGCAGCAAGACAGTGATTTTAGAATTGCACTTACATATGCTGAGTGCTTACCTCTGCGTGAATGCACCTGCTAGACGGCTCAAGCTTCCCTTCCCTACCAAGCGAACAAGTGAGCGAGACAAAAAAAAAAAGATGGAGTGAGGGCTGCGACAAAGAAAACAACTTAACAGCCGAGGATAGAGGTGTAATTTGAGTTTATCTGTGTGGACAGATAATGACAGTTTGAACTCCATTTAGAGGTAGCGAGGCTCCAAACCTGTACTTTAGTCTGCTTCAAACACAGTTCCCTTCACACCTCTTCTGCTGACGGCGGGAAAGAGAACCAAACATGAAAGTCTAATGTTTACAGATTACATCTGACCACTGGTGCGTGTAGTGATTCTGACCTGGTCCTTTCTAAAAAAAAAAAGGAGGAATTTTGTGACAGATTGTTGGTAAGTGGCTGTATTTTGCCCAAGTATGTTCCAATAGCAATTTGAATACTTTTATTTTCAGCCAAAACCTAAAATAAGGATTACGATGTAAAGAAAAACTACCAGGTTAAACAAAGTCCAATCTTTCAACAAAGAATAGAAGACTTCAAATATAATATCCATTGCTTCACTGAAAAAAAAGGTGTAGAAACAGTTTTCAATCAGAAATTTCTAGTAAATTCTACAATTAATTACCAAGAAATAGCAAGTAGCACATTCAAATAAACACTTTAAATACTGTAAAGTGTACTCTAATAATCTTTATTTTATTTACAAATTTACGACAATTTTTATACAGAGTTTTACATTTGGCTCAGTGTCTTATTTTGAGAAGTTTGCAATACTTATGAGCAAAAAATGAATGTGGCCATGTTTTAACAGATGATATAACCATGTACTCTCAATACAACCTAAATCAGTGATACTTTGGAAAGCTCTGGTGTCACAAAGTAAGATCTCTTTACCCTTAAAACTGAAACTTTAATTTTTTAATAATAAAAATAAAAAAATAAATACTTTAATTATTCTTTAAAACATTTTATTTAAAATAGAAATAATTCATTAATATTCATGCAATATGATAACAGTATATCAGTCATATAGAATAGAATAGAACAGAATATTGTCATTAAAACTTACTTTATCCTACTTATTGCTTAATAGATGTAAACCAAAAGAAAGATTATCTATAGATTGCAGGTCTGGCATCAAATTTGTAGCTACACTACAAATACGTATTAAAATAAAAAAAATATTGTTTGTCAATAGAATTCTATAGTACTATATACATTTTGCTTGGCAACTGTAAACTACACAATGACTGCAATGAATGTATGTGACATCAAATCTATTTCTTTATAACATTAATGAAGCCGTCTTTTGAAACACCTAGCTGTGACAGAGCAACCTAGAGATTTCTGCTAAACAGAGCAGAATTTCTCAGGATTGACATATCTAAAGACACATTACTGTACATATCTCAATGATGAAATCACTGCATGGGCCACAAAACGTTTTGAGTAGCACTGATCTGTGCCATGTGAATTTCTACACTCGTATATAGTGAATGACAGAGGTTTATTTGTTTCCTTTCTTTTCTATTCTCCATCTTCCCCCCTCTGTGGCAGTTTCGGAGCTCCTAGTCATTTTTCCACTTGAATGAGCTGGCTCATGACATTGTTTTATAAAACATGTCAGATCACTCCTCCAGTGGCCTTTTCCTCATCTCTGAGAGGGGCCTTCCTCTGTTAGTGATTTCAACAAGAAATACTGACCCCTGCCCATAACACTTACTATTAAAATAAGAGCAAAGAAACCCTGTAATATCTGTGCGCCTCTAGTGCAGCTCTCCACAAAGAGAGCGAGAGAGGTGAGTTGTGTGACCTCACTATCTGATCCAGAGAGAATTCGCTCTCTTTCTCTCAATCAGTCAGGGGTTACATCACAGTAAGAGGCTCTTTAACAGTAGAAAGCAGCTGTGGCTGGTCTCTGCGCCTCTCTTTTGCAGCGAGCGCCATATCGCTTGACAGGTTACACAATGTACTCATTTTACAGGCACATCATTTGCACCCCGATAAGTGCAAAAACATGACCTAGGGTGGGGTCTTTGTGGCCACCTAGTCACCTCTTTAACAGGAGGCCATGATTAACAGCTGCTAGTTTTTCTTTTGGAGAGAAAGATCTCTGCCAACAGAGAACAGCCAGATCTGTGTGGTGTTCAATGGAACTACTATACCTACTACTTTAATACAACAAATTTTGGCATCCGAAAATGAATTTTCAGTTTCAGATGAAATTGTTTTGGAGGGCCAAAATCATTAACTGAATGGCAATGTTCAAGTAAAATTTCTCCAATGGTGTCCATTTCATGCACTGATTTCTCATTTTAATCAATTTTCATTTTTAGTCAGTTGATGCATGAACCAAACTTACAATTAAAAAAAAATAATACATTTTCTGTGAATGTTGAAGTCAATCTGCTATTTTTCACCAGGAAACAACAGGTGTGATGGAAACGGGATCTAAGACACTCAAAAAAAAAAATGAAAGCCAAAAAGTAATGTATGTAAAAACGTAACGTATATAAAAAGAGAAATCCTTCGAGACAAGGATGAAAGTATCTGAGGTTAGCACAGAGGGACAGCGACCTCCACAATACATGCCTCATTCGATCCCTGATGTCTTTGCTTTTTGAAAACATTATTATACCTTTAAACACCTCAGGCTACGTAAAAAAAAAAAAAAAATCTAATTGTTTGGATGGTTATGTAAGTGTCTTGAATAACAATAGCTGTATTCCTGCAGGAGTTCTGCAGTCTCGTATTCTACTTTCCTTCCATATTATTGTGTAACTTTGCATTTTGTTAGCCTAAGTTTAGAAACGGGTCCAAAATGCTGACTCTGGCTTCTGCAAGAAAAGCACCTTATCAGAGAGCGCTCTGACGTGAAGGTGCTATCTAGAATAGGAATCTTACAGCTTCAACACTAGAGGGGAAAAAAAATGTTTTCATGAACAAGAATGTCTCTATTGTAAAATATACATTTTTTAGGCCTATAAGCAAAAATTCTAGGTTGGAAGACAGCATGGCAAACTCAATGAGGATAGCACTTGTCAAATAATATTTGCTACTGTCTCGAGTGTTTAGACATTCTTTAGCACTTGACCTCTTTTCTTCGTTACAGTAGATACAGCAGCTTTGGTGTCTCTGTCAAACCTGCAGCACTAAATACCAGTGAGACCTCCACTCCTCCATCAACTAATTTTCCTCGCTCTCTCTCTCTCAACAGAGCTCTACAAACGGACCCTCGTGACCCCGAATTAATCCCAAAGTAATTGAACTTACTCAAATTCCCACAGGCATGCGGCCGCCGTGTGAAAGCACTTGATGTTTCTTTGTGGAGAGGCTTAATTGGGTTTTCATGACTCCGTCAGAAATTGAAACCTTTCTCTACTTCGTCTTTACTTTCACTCTCTACACACAGACTGGTTTCTTGTCCCCCATTTGCATTCAGGATGAAGAGCAAGGGCTAAAACAGAATACAAAGTGGCAACAAACAAAGGTAGACAGGTTTTTGGAGGGATCTCACATATGAAAAGACACATTGAGCATGTTTCTCCGTGATCATTACCCATGAGCTTCTACAGCAGGGTTGTTGCGATTTTGCCAAGTAGGACTTTGCCAGGTAATGTAGGACAAATTCCAATTTGGATCTTTGGATGGTCCTGGAACAATATTCCTGTAACTTCAGAGGGCAATCATAGGTTGATAAGATATTTGCAATGCCCCTAACCCCAATTTTATGCATAACTCAAACCTTAACTCTAGTCCCTGCTGGGCATCAACATATGTTGTGCTTTGGATGATGGTTTGCAAGCGTCCCTGCTAGGATTTTTAACTAGCTTCACCAGCAAAATTCCCTTGGTCAGACTCAGAAAGGCCATGCTGGTTGGCAAGTTTCACCAACTAAGGTGATGCTGATTCACCAGCAAGACCACCACCAATCCAACATAAACCAGGAAATTCACGCTGGTCTAAGTTGGGTTGTTCCAGAATCGGCATCCACAACAGATCACAGACAGGCAGACCTGCTTAACCCCTTCACGTACAAATTTGAACTGGACAACTCAGCAGGCGTAATGACAGACAGGACTCCTCGTGCACTCCGTATGTTCCGTCAAGTCCAAGACACCTCCATGTGCTTTTGAATGAACCTCTACAGAAGGCGAAACAAGACTCTGCGTCTGTTTCAATGATGGTCCATCTCCGACTCCGAGACTGCCACCAGGTAGAAAGCGCAACAATACGGTACTGATCCCAAGCCTGAACCCTTACCTTATTCTAGAGTTCAGTGGCTACAAGAGAAACTGCAAAACCTGCTTTCGGATCAGTGGTACGAGGCAACACCCAGTCCCAATAGGGAGCTCATTTCACACACCAGACGGACTCTCAACAGGTGAAGCCTGCGCTCTCCGTGGCTAATTTACAAGTGTGCAGCAGGGCTGAAAGTGATGCGCCTTCACAGAGGAGGAAAACTTTGTTCATTAACTCAGCGTATGCAAATATTCAAAGAGTTATGTAGAGTGCGCTATGGCAAACTCTCGAGAAGGAATTTCCTCAGGCTTAATGTTCTCTCAACTGAGCACCTAACAAATTACATTGTCTTTCCTAATTTTGTAATTAGTATTCATATTTTCATGTTGCCTATGTTTAAGAAATCATTACGTTCCAGCAAAAAAAAAGCTTGTTGTTCTTTGTACTGTGCCCTGTAGAGATAAACAGGGTACAGAAGCTGTAAAGAAGGCATTTGTAACTACACAAGGATACCAAATTTCGCTATCCCATATTTGCATGCGGTTACACTTTATGTTAAGGTGTCCTTGTTACAGTGTAATTATACAATTAAGTACTGAGTAATACTAATTAACTATATGTACTTACTCTATGGTTAGGGTTATGGTTTGGCTTACTTGCATGTAATTATGCATATTTAAGTGTTATTATAATAGTAAATACATGTAACATACAGTATGTAACAAGCACACCTTAAAATAAAGTGGTACCTTGCATGCCTACGCATGTACTGTAGGAATTCAATTTAAGTGGATGTCTTTTACATTGAATAATAAAGAAATTCGACTTTTTGTAAAAGTTGGTTGTATGAGAGCTTTCAGGCTCTCCAAAAACACCAGAAGCCATGGAGAATGGTTGACAGAGAGGCAGACAGTGGAGTATGGCCTGGTTCCCCATGCTGATCTGAGCGTCGTGGTGAGGTGTGAATGGGGTGCTCCCCTGTCTGTGCTGCTCCGCTGCTGCAGGCGGCTCTCAGCGGCCCCATCTGTCCCCCCATTGCAGCACTGAATCAGGGACACAGCCAGACACGCTGCCATGGGCCTCCACGTGACCCACCAGACATACACAAATACACACACCATGTGTCTGGTGAACCACAGAACTGTTTATACAGCATTTCAACAACGCTTACAAAGTGATTATGCTCAGTACAGTAGTGTATTTAAAGGGATAATTCACCCCAAAATGATTTACAGACTTTTATGATGTTCCAAATCTGTGTGACTTACTCTTTTCTGAATCAGAAAAAGAAAAGTCTTTAAGACTGTGCTGGTAACAATTTTCCAGGAAATTCCAATGAAAGGGGACTGGAGTTTTCTTAAGCTTCAAAAAGGATGCAAAAGCACCGTAAAAGCCACATAATAGTGAGTTTACAAATGAAAATTCTCTAAATTTATAATGAAATGTATATGACTTTCTTTCTTTAGATGAACACATAGATGAATACAACACTATGACAACACATAATGTATAATGAAATGTATAATATTGTATAATGAAAGCATACAGGACCCTGAAAGTTGACGCTTCAAAAACCACACAAAGTGAACACGACAGTAATCCATCCAACCTGAAGCAAAACGATAGGTGTCTGTGTATTAAAAAAACACACATTTTTAACTATAAACAATCACTTTCCAGCCAACTGTGATACCAAACCAAATCAGCCTAATTAACAGATGAATCATTCACACATTTTCATTAAAAAACAAGTTACTTTCCAGTTTGTTTCTTGCATACATCTACTGGATGACTACAGTAAACTTGTAATATAGCACACTGATACTAAAGATCACTTTGGTTGGTGCTTTTTCATGCTTTTAATTGTAACTGCATGGAAAAGAACATGGAAAACAGTGTTAATCATCTTTTGCATTTTTAAAAACGCAAGAAAGTCATTTGGTGGACTACTGCTTTAAAGTGTTGCAAAGACAACTCACATTACTTTTTTCCAATAAGCACCAAACTGCTGCTAACATCACTCAATCAACAAAGGCCATAAAACTCGATAGAGTTAAACTTACTACATGAACTTATAGGTGTTCTCTGTAGTTAAGGAAAACATGTAATCAAAGTATACTAATGAAGACGGCAACTTTGCAGAAAACATACAATTATCCCCTACCCGACCAGCAGATCCGTATACGTGATTAAAATGGTCCAAAATTAGTCAAATCAGAAATGTGGGTCAGCACTGTAATTTTGGAACATGTTATAAGAAAATAATTCAAATGAAAAAAGAGGACCAGGAAAGAAAGCATATAAAAATGAACACATTCCGACTGTGTGCCAAAATTTGTGTATGAAAGCTGTGTGTCCTCATCAGCAGGAACAAAATTCACAGATTTTATGCTAAAGAAGGTTTTGCTTTTCCCTCTTTAGGCGCTTACATTTTCTTTACTGCTAACGCTGAATGAAAGCCAACTGCTTTCTTGAAACTTCAAACATGGCAGCTACCCCAAAAGACCAAAACGATGCATTAGAATAAAAAGTGTGTGGTTCTCTCTCATTCTTTCCATCCCTGTCTCTCTCTACTTTAGAGAGAACACTGAATATTCATGACTGCAACTCAAAACACAGGTGACATGCTTGACTTCTGTTATTCGGCTAACCTAAACAAAAGAGAGCCTGCTGCGTTTTCTTTTGAAAGAGGTGGGTTTGTATGCGTGTGAACGCTCCCGAGAGACCGCTTTGCTTTTTGTAAGGAGCGTTAAACCAACATGCTAATGATCCGAGAGGTGGGAAAAACAAGAAAGACGGCCATTCCGTCACTTCTCCCAGTGAGAGCTTGTAGTTTTTTCTTTAAACTCTGGATTTAGTCTGGATTTGTCTGGTTATTTGTATCAACACAAGTAAGCAGATGAACCATTAGAATATCAAATGAAAAAGGAATTAAAAAATAGATTACATAAACTGCCATACCTTTCCAGCACCCAAACAGTGTCTGAAAATGATTATAGGCAGGATTTTGGTGCTGTGAGAAACACAGAAGTGTTTCTAAGACAAAAAACGATGGGGTCTGGTCTCTTGGGCTGAAGGCGGATGGAAAAGTGCACCTTACTGTATTTATTTGCAGGTGAAGAGGAGCCCAGCATTTACCAAAGGGGCAGTGGGTCAAGGAGCAGGTCATGGGGGTGTGCAACCCTGGGAATGCTGCTGGAGACCCGGGTCAGGCACTAAGAAGATGAGGGGTAATTAATGCAGAAAGACCAGACCTGAACGTGACCCCAAGAGTGGATCCCCGACCTTAAAACTGCAGCTTTGTTCCACATATAGAAGAATATAAAGACTTGCAGACATGCCCAAACTCGACACAAAACCATGCCTTTCATTGAAACACATGTTGACCTGCAATTGTTTTCATAAAGTATTTCTGTAGCACCGGAGCTAAATGATCTAAAGATAAAGAAGCTAAAGGTTGAATACCAATTCACAATTCTTGTCTACTACTGTATATACATATATTTTGTTATATTTAATAGAATAGTATGTCAGTATTGTTATGGATGTGTTTTGATGCATTCAGACTACATTCAGAAACTGTATTAGCATCTAGCTAATGGCTAAAGCATAGTTTTATTTATAATAAAAATACATTTTCACTTTCATTTTTGTATATTTAAAAACTGCCATTTTTAAACAGCAAAAAATAATGAATCCACTAGGGGTGTCCACGAATAGTCGAAGATTCGATGCTTCGATTC
>SCHK01339862.1:10824-22941 GCA_004124795.1 Poropuntius huangchuchieni
TAAATTTTATTTATTTTTTTATAATTGGAGCCTTGAGAGTATAAATGCATTTAAGGGCTAAATTAGCAGAAGACGCTTCTTTATTGCTTTTAAACTTCAGTGCAGATTTTCGGGCAACGCAACATCACTGTTAACATCCACCCAGTCATTTGAGATTTTAAAAGAAAAAGAAAGAAATAATAGTAAAAAAAAAAAACCAAAACAAAAAAACAATAAAGAGTATCATCGTTGTTATCGCTACACAACGTGTGTTGGTATGGAGGGTTGTTGTGTTTTATGTTGTTTTATGTTAGGATCACTGCTCGGACAGGTGCCTCTCTCTCTGCGTCCACCAGGCTAGCAAAAGGCAATTACCAGTTAATCTGATCAGCAGGCAGGCTTGGGCGGCTCATCATTGGGTGAAGAGTTCAGAGTTCAGAGGTCATTTGTTAGTTGCCGGTGGCGGCTAGGTGGTTAGGAACAAAAACGAAAACAACAAAAAGGAAAAAAAAAAGGTAGAAAAGATATTAGTTAGCAAGAAGAGACCGGAATGACATCATTTTAACAGCAAAATGAATGCAATCTTTGTTTAACCCCCTAATTCCATGGCCAAGAGACAAACACAGGCTAAACCTGGTTATGATCATGACTCTAACGTCATGATCAGTTCAATCAGAACGTTATTACATGTAATTAAAGCGCTACAATGCCCCATGTTCCCACAAACAAAAGCAGAGAGGTATCACAGACAAACGAGAAAAACACGTACAAACAAAAACTAGTAACATTTTAGTGTCTTGAGTCGAAATGCGTGTTACGAACAGTGTAATTAGTTGTGAGGGGATATCAGAGAGCTAGTGCTACGTTACGCAAATAAACAGATAAAGGTCGCGAAATATCGCTTTGGATTTTTCTTTATTTTTCAGTGAACGTATACACAGGATTCAAAAATACATCTGCTATAAAAATAGTACCTTCAGTAAAACGAAAATATAACTGGGTGTAAAGTACATTTTTACATTTAAAGAGTTGAACAAACAAAATCCGATGAGCTTAACCTGAGATATTTAATATATATATATATATATATATATATATATATTGAGGTAATAGCTTAAGCGCTTAGCCAATGGCTATATTTAAGCTTATTCCAGTCCTTTTGTATTTTAAAAACGAAAATCAAAACCAGAAAAAACAGCAACAACAAAAAAAACCACAATCTATTTTTTTTTTTTTAATCTAGACGTAGTTAAGAAATGCACTGATGTATAAAGCTATAAAACAAATGGCATTTAATTCAGTTACAGTCATAAATTTCTGCAAACCTGAGTGTTTCCAAAGGCATTTCATATGTAAACACATTTCCACAGTATAGATACGCAGTGTATAAACATGTATGATCCCCCGTTCTGAGATTAAGAGAAACAAAGAATTTCAAAAAAGGTAGAAGTATCTTATCTAACTAACCTCTGTCTGTGGTCACTATCCTTTGGTAAGGATGGACCCGTGAATCATGTCTCCGCACTTTAGTAGCCATTGCACCTAGATTACAACAGGTCCATAAGGTTAGACATGGTTCAGCCCAGGAAACAAAACATACATGTAAAGCCTGTGGGCCACAGCTAGACCAAATAACGCTGCAGCAAACCTCTAGAAACCAGAGAAATACAGAACACATCTGATTTTGACCTTTTATTTAAGAGATCCATTCAAAATGAACCTCAATTTGAACTAGCTAGCTGTGAAACAGGCTTTACATGAAATCTCATCTATATTCAAATGTATGCATATAATGTTTCTACATATAATACATATTCACAAGATCAACACATTGGGTAGAAATTCATAAAAACAACAGTAATAAATGCATAAAAAAACGAATGTATAACTTACAACCTAAAATTACATGGTAATTGCTTTGACTTACAAGATTGTTTGAGACGGGCTGGCAAGGAATTGTGTTTAAAAAAACAACAAAAAAACAACACACACACACACAAAACAAAGGTGTGCTTTAGGAAAAAAAAATAAAAAAATACTATAGTGGAAGCAGCATCATTTGATAGCAAATGGTAATCAAGTTTTGAAACCCTGTGATTACTGTATGACAGCACCTGGCTTGTGCTAGCTAAATTTCAGCAAATCGGCAAAGTTACAAACAATCTCTGCTCACAAGAATTCATAAGTGAAAAGTAAAAAAAACTAGAATAGACTGCAAATTCTAAGCACGTTAATGATCAAATTAATTCCTTTACATTATCTCCTTGGCCAATCTCAAAGGTAACGCACAGAACAAATCGATTTGAAATAACTCTTGACGCGGACTAGTAATTGGTTCCATAGTGAAGGTCCATTCAACACCAAGAGCGAAACTGTAAAAAAATAAAAAAAATAAAAACGTGCCTGGATTGGAATTCCAGATAGATGTGGAACTGGCAGCTGTTAATACTGTTGGTCTCAGAACATAATATTAACACTGTTAAATAATATAAATACTGGTAACAGACAAGATGTACTCACAATACACCTTGGTTAGTATTATACAGTGCTATATCCCTCATTTGAATAAAAGTTTCATTATGAGTTGTATTATTATCATCAGGTTTACAAGGCAACCCAACTGATAAAACCAATTTCACTTTTTTGCAGGTTATTTTGGTTTAAAGTGAAAGAAATATGATAGAGTAGCATTTTGCATTAAAGTAAGAGAATTTTGTATAAACAAAACTGATGTAACAGTAAAGTATGTGAATTGCCAAAGTTATGTTTTGTTTCGCACTTGGCATGCACAGACCTTGAGACGGATTGGTGAAGGGAGCCATATTTCAGTCTCCCAATCAACCAAAGACTTCAAACTATACAAAACAGTTTAAAAACTTATACAAAACATTAACTGACATTCCAAAAAAGTGATTTTTAAAGAACTTGTTGATGCAGCAGATATTTTTTGAGAGGGAGGAAATCTGTGTAATCTTTAAGCACAAATATGTGTATCGTCATATAAACCCAACTGAAATTTATTTCTGGTAGCGGAACCAAATTATTTAACTAACACCTGAGAAGTTGGGGCTGTTTTACACCTTGAGAATGACAGGCATTCTGCATGATTCTGCAGAGCTGCCAAGGTGTGATGACTGTACCAATTCGCATAAATGACATCACAGAATTGTTGCTAAGCACGAATGTTTTTACTCTCCTCTGGAGAAATTCTGGAAGTGCTAACGGTACCCTCTAACTGTGTGTGTATATACACCCACATGCTATGCTGCAACACCAGATGTCCAACAAATCACTTCTGATTGCACAGAGCCCAGCGAGCGAGTGAAAGGGAAAGAGCGAGAGAGAACATGGTCTGGTCTGGGGGTGGTTTGATGTTGGATCGATACTGTAAGTAAATAAAAGGCTGCTAAGCTTGCGAGTATTTAAGCTTAAAAGCGGAAACACGGCAGTATCAGAACAGTGGAAGACTTAAACGTGCCAACTATAAGCATCCAGTGAACTGAACTCAGAAATCCCTCCATCGAATTAAAGACGAGCACCAACCAAAGCTATTCATAGAGCAACATTCTGCTTCTGGCATACATGACTTCATCATGCTATTGATCGCCATCTCTATTTAAAAGACTGTTTCCTAATGTTTACATTGCTTTCATGCAAAGCGTCGAATCAGTAAAAGAGGTTGTGATGTCGTGGTTATTATCTATCTTCTCTGCAAGTGTTTGCAGAAGCCCCTCACTAGGCAGGGGAGTATGGGTAATTCTCTCTGAATAGGGTCGAGCGCTCAAGTTCACAAGGGTAAAATAAGACAATTGGATACAGTGAGAATAGTGGAAGAATTTAATGAACATCCCCAACGGGACTCTGGGCTCTTTCTCTCTCTCTGCCGCTCAGCACTGGTACCAAGGCCTGCTACAGCAGGGAAGAGAGAAATGATTTCAAAAGCCAGGAGAAATCCGAGGGGATCCACCAGTAGCCTGCCTGACAAAGCCTCCGGCAAGAGAGAGGGAGAGAGAGAGACGAAAAAGAAAAAAAAACGAAGAAAAAAAAAAAGATGTGTGCAAGCAAGCATGTCGCCACTGTCTGGTGCGAGTGTGTGCGTGTGTCCTGAGAAAAGACTTCTTACGCAGCAGCAAAAAAAATAAAATAAAAAAAACATTTTAGAAGGATGAATATACCTCGTTTAAGACACAGATAAGTGGTCCCTTTCCCAGCCCGTCTCGGTGGCTTTTTTTTTTTTTTTTTTGTGTCTATGTAGCTAAGACTTTAATCACCTGGGTTACACAGCCCGCTAGCATGAGCTAGTCGTTACATATTTACCTTTCAGTGAGTCCTGAACAGGGCCGGGTGATGACCCATCCAACATGCCCCCGTAAAACACCCCGGCAGCACCCTCGTGCGGGGCACCGAAGAGTGAAGTGCCAAGCCCCCACGCCCGCTTACCTAGGACTCCGCTGTGCTCGATGGGATATTCCAGCAGAGACGTGGGCGCCAAGGCATAAGGGTAGTCGTAGGGCGTGGTGTAGATAATGCCCGCGTCGGGCGACGGGGGCACCAGGGTAGGGGTGCCGTTGGGTAGCACAGTGGCCATCTGAGTGGGCCGAATGATGTTCATGATGGGGGTCCCTGCCGGAGTGGGGGGCCTGAGGGCAGACGGGGGAAGGACCTGACCCGCAGGGGCCGCGATCAGACGCGGACCTTGAGCAGCTGCTGCCGCTGCTGCAAGAGAGAACGCAAGGGTGGCTGCCGTAAAAAGAAGAGTGAAAGACAGAAAGAGCAAAAGGGAGAGAACAAGACACACCGAGAGAGAAGTAATGGGAGAGAGAGAGAGAGAGAGAAAGAGAGAGCGATAGAGGAGGTTGGGTGTGTGAATGTGTATAAAATTTTCAGAGCAGAAGAGGGAAAAACAGAAATGGACAGAAGGCACAAAAACAGATGTGTGAAAAGCACAGGCAGGGAAAGGAAAACAGAAGTACACGAAAAGAGGGAAAAAGGGGGTGGGGGAAAAAATAAAGGAAAATTAGTCCATGCAATGGTCAATGAACCACAAAAAATTACACTCTAAAGCAAACTAAAACCCCACAACCAAAATCATTACACAAATTTATCAAAACTAAAACACAAGGAGGAACTGATGATTGATCATACAAACCGATCATCAAAACAGAGGCACTAATACACAACACAGAGTCACTGATTTAAAGCAGCACATCTAAACCCAATGTCCTGCGGCATGTAGAGGAAACAGCACTTCAGTCTGTGTGCTAAAAAAATGCTGATGGTATTTCTTGTAGTTGTTACTCAGAAGTGCGCTTTCTAGAATTGATTCCACTAACTTGCCATAAGCTTTCCCACATGAATCAAAACCTCTACATGCCATTGGGACATTTAGTGCAGATGTGGAGAGGAAATAACCACAACAAGGCTGAAAATTAAAACGCTTGTGAACATTCGGCACTGAGGCCAAACAGATGTCATATATACCCAAATATGCATGCTCACATTCATAAATCCATACAATTGTATATACAGTCATGCAAATATTATTTTACAGAGCAGTAAAAGCCCAAAACCCTTTATGTCAATGTGGAAATGCATAGCAGTAATGAATATGTATGACATGGGTGGAATCGTATGCAAATATCTTTGAGCAAGAATATGAGTTTATGACCTAAAGACAACCTAAAACACACAATCATGCAGCAAAATGATTCTGTGTGCCACACCAAGATTACACAAGCTGTGATTGCAATTGGAACAGCTTTGAAAGGAGGTGGGAGAGAGAAAGAGGGAGAAGGAGAAAAAGAGAGAGGGAGGGATAAAGAGAGACAGAAATACTAGACTGTGGGCAGATGATTAGATGTTTTCATGAGGAGTGTGCAGCGAACAGGATTCTTTCTTGAATTAAAACGACAATCTTACGTCTGATGAACTCTCATGTGCCCAGTGTTTCTTATTTAATTGCTCATTTATGGTCAGAATAAGTCAGCACAGAAAACAACTTATATATGTCACTATATGTGTACGTGTGTGCATTTACATGTGGATTAAGGATGGATACAAGAGATGGATTATGGCTGGTTGTGATTTGATATTGTGTGTGTAAGCTCTGTGCCCCAACAAATACGGGTGTGATTTTGTGTGTATAAGCATTTAAACAAATCTCTTTAGTCACTGTGCAACACAATCACAGCTGAACTCACATTTTCCATAATAGTTAGCTTTATGACTGTTTTGTGGGTGCGCTGATGTTCAAGTCTATTTATTCTGGAGTGTGTGTCTATATAAAGTTCCTGAGTGTCTAGCTGTCTATGTGTGAATGTGTCTCCTTACGCGTTTTGATGTTGGTGTCTCTGTATGTTCCGTTCAGAATGGCCAGCTCCATAAGCTGCATCTTTTTTAGATTATCTTCTCCTTCTGCCTGCAAAGAGAAAAAGAACAAGGGGAACCTCATTACTCATACATCCAATCACCAATCAGTATTCATGTAGAAAAGGGGGACAAATCTGGTATCAATAATAAAAGCAGTGAACAGCAAAGTAGAAGAAGAAAAAAAAAAGATATATCATTAAATGTAATTCTATAAACGGGCCATATGCAAAATGTCTACAAATGCAATGAAAATTATTTAAAGTGCTGGAGTAGAACATATGAATAAGTATTTACTCTTAGAAGGAACTAGAAGTCTAGTGCTTCTAGACCCAGAGAGAAAGATGCATACTTTCAATTACTAAGAAAGAGTAAACCAAACATGAGATCTCTTAACGCAGAGCAACTAAAACACTAGAGAGAAAAAAAAAAAAAAAAAAGCGCAGAGAGACTTGTATTTCCAACTTCAGAGAGGAGGAGAGGGGAGAAAGATAGAGGGAGCAGAAACCAACTCAATTCAGATTTACACATCAAGCAACAGACACACTGGAGGGCTGGGACACCTTTAACTTTTCATGGTGTTTCAGAGTTTCCTTAGGAGAGCACACATCAAAGGACAAACTACTCTGACAGACACCATATTTGAGTGGTATTGTGAGAGTTGCCCTTAAGGGACTTTGACTGCAGAAATAACACAGTTCTAGATTAGTACAACTCTACACATCCACATGACTCAAAGCTAAGAGAAACCCTGAGTAATTTCCTCAATCAAAAAAAATAAAAACTGCACTAAAGCTACGGATGCCTCCACATGAATGACTCACCCATTCCTGAGCACTTTAGTAATTCAATACAGACACAAAAACATTCTCTTCTAGAAAGCGAAGCTTTTGTTTGAACCCTTCACATCCGAGGAGCTTGTGGAGAGCCAATGAAGATTCATCTATGAGCTTGTTACAATAACACCACTCATGTGAAGACCGAACAAAAGAAAACGGGCTCAAGCTAATCGAATGCAGTGTGGAGAGAGGAAAACACTCTTCATTTGTCCATTTAACTTCTTCTGAGCCCGACAGGTGAAAAACAGTCTTCAGTGCTGTCCTTCACGGGTTTCATCCGGAATTAGTCTTGCGAATTTTCTGAGACCAACTCAGACGCTCACCAGCCCCCCTCCGATACACACTGAAACTGAATAAAGTCTCCAATGACCGAGCAGCACATCCTTCCTCTGCCTTACAAATGATGTCTATTCGCTCTTATTCTGGCCACCCAATCTTTTGGCACATCTGCTCTAATACTGTCTGAAGTGACAAGGAGCTGACCACTTGACTTGCTCCAGGGTTTCCTGCTCAAGCATTTCACTGGCCACATCGATATGTTAAGCTCCAAAAAAGGTGAATGTGATTCATGAAATAGTCTGTGAAGGTAGAAACTTGTGTCATTCACTTACCTTCATGTCATTTTAGAATCAAGACTGACTTGACACATAAAACTGAATTGGCTACTCTTTTGCATTTAAATGTAAAGGGGGCAGTCAAGCTCCAAAAAGCACAAAAAAAAAAAAAAAACACCTAAAGGTCACCATGAAATCAAAGACACATAAAGTACATAAAAAGACACACAGAAAAGAAAAGAGAAAAGAGATTAAAAGAAAGTCATATGCACTGAGTACAACATGACAGTGAACTGATTCATATCTGAGAGCTTTAGAAAAGTTACTTTTTAGATGGAGTTAACACTATTTTTAGTTACTACATTTGATTAGAAACAGAAAAAGTACAAAAGGAAATGCCAAAGAGAATGTAATCACCACATCCATCGTTATATAAACCATCATAATGGAAAAACAAAACCATTATCCATAACTCATAGCAAAAACAAAAGCATCAACTCCTTGTATTAGAGCAGATTCAAATAGAGGGTCAGTGCAAGGAAGGAAAGGCCTATTGATTCCTGTAAGAGGGGTGAGGCAGAGGATAAACGACTCGAAAAAGCCCCAAAACACCATAAACTATCACACTCTCATTTCTGCTGAGCAGGACTTTGTGTGGTTGGCACAGCTCTAAATCCAAATAACAACATCTCAGTGCTGGCCATGAAAGCAGATGGAGTCGATTTTCTCTTGCCCCACAAACGAAGACTTTGTTTCTGGCTTATTCTGCGGGGTATTTAATGAGGCTGCAGTGCCTCTGGTCACTAAGAGTAACTCCCCACAGGCCTGCAGTGACACTGGGGTTAGTGGAGCACAGTCTTCCTTCGAGGGCCGATGACGCTGCTCCTCAGTCACCGTATAGACTGGACATTTCTGTTTGAGGTCAGGCCAATTTTTTTTTTCTTCTTTCTTTTTTATAACACCCTCCTTCTTTGCTTCTTCCTCCTGTGCTAGAGGCATTCTCAGGATGTTTGTAAAAAATGCAGAGATTATTCCTAGGCGAGAGAGGGAGGAAGGAAATAAAGGAAGTGCGGCGTTTCCAGAGAGCTGTGTGTCATCAGACGGGGGGAGGCTCAGGGGAGACGTCCCTCTGATTTAAGCAACAAAAGCTGACACAGAGAGAACGTTTCCACACACACTCTGGGTGTGAGACATCAGGGAAGGCCGCTCAATAATCCTGCTCTATCCACAGGAATCAGATTCAATCAATGGGGTCTATTTGTAAGGGCAGTGGAGTGAAGCGGCTCTCATTGGCCGTGGGGGAGGACAGGGGAGGCTAGACTGTGACAGCAGCGCTTGTGAGCACATCAATTTTGTTACACGCACAGAAGTACAGCATTTCCTCTCCATAATAAAATGTTTACAGCCATTTCCAAATCCATTTCCCTTTCAGTGCAGATCTGTGGGATGGCTGGGTTCCACCAGCACGTGCTTATTTCCAGCAGAGAAACTTGCATGCTTTTACCTCAAGACATCGGAGAGAAATATAACATACACAGAGCCAGGTCAGTTTTATATCCAAGTTCAAATTTTAAGAATGTTGATACAGGAAAAGAAGAGAGAAAGTTCTATTTGACATTATACATTTTCAGGACCTAATACAGTTAACTTTAGCACTTCCAGCTTTTCCCAAGTTCCCTTTTACCGCGTAAACATCCTTCAACTCCACCCTCACCACCAAACCACCCACAATCTACATGATTCAGAACTCTGACTGCATTGTTACAGCTTTAGCACAAACTTCTGCAGTCACTTAGCCAGCGAAGAGAGATTACGGCACATGACAAGCAGTTACACCACCCTTCTCCTGTCAGCTGCATAGAGGTAAAGCCCTGTAAACGCTCCGACAGCTGGCTTGAGTGGAACTAAACCTAAGCTTGAAGAATTTTTGGAGTAAAATTCCCTATCATTTCTTTCATTCAGTTAGCTGTTGGAAAAGAGGGTTTATTTTTTGGTGTGAAGCACAGATATGTCCCTGGTTTGTGATAGTAATTCAATGGACTTCAGTGGGAACCTTCACCGAAAAGTAGCCTGCAAGCAGTGCCACCAATATCCTCAATGTATCATCAGCGACATGAAATAAAATACTGTAATGCATCTTTTATTAAATAATCAATAATACCTTGTTTGAAAATGATCACACCTTAAAAAGGTCAAGAACACAGATTCACATATAGTAATGGATGGCGTTTAAAATAAGGGGATAAAACATCTATAGCAAGTATTCTCACAGTATTCCTAATTTCAGCACATCCCAGCAGTTACGTCTCTGGGCTGAAAATGCAAAAGGTTGCAGGTTTGATATCTGAGCAGTTTTCCCCTAGGGAAAGACGCACAATATGTGACTTGTACATCGCTCCGGATAAAAAGGTCTACAAAATGACAACCATATAATATGTAGGCCAGGTCTGAGCCTGATAGCTGTATTTAAAATGTCGCACAGATGCTTACATGTACTGGACAAAGGCATCCGTACGGGATTACGCTGGATTTCGCCAGAGCAGGATGTGAGGACAGAGATCAGAGTGAGCGAACAAACAAAATAAAGCACAACAGAAGATGAGGAGGGAGGGGTGCAAAAAAACAGAGGGAACATTAATGTGATCCATGATTTCCACTGGTGCAACACATTGTAAAACCTTCAGTTGACTCGCACTCCTCTCTCTCGCTTTCTAATTTCCCCTCCCCTCATCCTCTTTCTCTCTCGCTGCCAGACGATGTTTTGTTCTGCTCCTATGATCCTTTAATGCCACCCAATCGAGCCGAGAATATCTTGAAAGGATTTGGGAAGGCTGATCTGGAGGTTTAAATACTGCCGGATTTGCATCAGATTCCGAGATTTGAGAGTCAAAGCTGATCCGCGTGCTCCCTGTGCCGCCTGGGCTGTCAGATCTGGACTGTGACCCAACCTCGCCCGCTTTACAACCCCCTTAACCTTGTGTTCGGTGTCGGGAGGAATGAATCAGAGGTAAAAAGGCCTGAATATATAAATCTGCAAATCCCAATAAAAGCAGCACTCTTATGACTGGCCCTTGAACATGCAGTGGGGATTGATGGACCATATTGAGGCTAATTTGAAAACAGAGCTTCCCCAACGGCCTAGCAGAGGTTACTTCACAGTCAAGGTTAGCAGCTGCAAAGCAAATGCATGAAATGAAAAGTGTTGGCCAGCCCAGTCAAGGTCTCTACTACGATAGCCAAACTGCTCTGTGGGTCAGGACCAATATATTAGCAAGCAGAAGGCACAGAGTCTGATATACCAATGCATGCTGCGTGAAAAGATGTTTTGCTGGAACAAAATTGGAAAACATATTGCATGTGAAAGAGTCCACACACAAACTTGATGACGTGTTCAGTTTTGCTGACTTCAGACACACCGTGTACTGCCAACGGGAGATTACAAATGAAGAGTAATGGAGACGTATTGGGCCAAATTGCAACTAAAAAAGCTCCTAGAGAAGGTCAGGATAATGTAATCTAAATTAAATGCGACTGGCTACTTGCACATTTCTTGCCAATGGACTCAGCTAACTGTGGCCTAAGACAGAAGTTATAAAATTCTCTACATGCATACAAATTTAGGTATCGCCTACAACCGCAGAGGTACGTCCTAACACAATTCTGTTCCGCCCTCGAAAACAGTGCGAGAAGATGAAAGGAATCCATTCCTGGCTCTCTCCGCGAGATTGGTTTCGAGAGCATTCTCTAGATGCCAGGGCTGATCCTAGTGGTCCCTGTCCCCATCTGACTCTGAATGAGCGGATAATTAGCCCAGACACCATGTAACGGGGGTGGGAGTGCAGAGAGCCAAAGGGGGGCACAAAAACATCCCAGTAACTAGGCTAGTGCACAAACACTGGCTTTTCAGTCTTCAGCTATTCTCCCCAAAGTAAAAGGATTAGTGGCCTGTTCAAAGGAAATGCAGTTGGACTGATGTCCGCAGGGGGTCTTTTATGGGAACCAGAAGAGATTACAGCCAACTGTTTTCAGAAGAGTCAGGGGCTGGACTAACCTCTAGAGGTGGGCTGCAAACTAAGAGGTTTATGTTATTTATCCTGATAGCTTGTAACAGGAAGGAGAGCTTGGGGATGGACTCCTTAACTTTTCAAAGACGCTAGTTGACTTTGCGCCTCTTTCTAGAACAAGTTATGATTATAACCAATACTCATTCAGAGTCTTTATTCGGGCCGTCTTGAGTTATCATTTCAGCACCAACTCAAGAGTAAAAGATGTCACATAGAGACTGTTGTTGCTGAAATCTCATCCTTCACTCTGTGTGACTGAAAGAATGTGAAGAAAAAAGGTTTAGTGAAAGGTTAAAGGAACACTCCACTTTTTTT
>SCHK01339883.1:469-24547 GCA_004124795.1 Poropuntius huangchuchieni
GTGTGAACTAACATGAACAAACAACGATTGATTGCATTTTTATTAACTAACATTAACAAATATTAAAGAGTGTAAAATGTTTTGTTCATTGTTCATTCATGTTAACAAATGACACCTTATTGTAAAATGTTACCCAGTTTTTCTTGTAGAATAGTTTGTATCTTGGCTACCTACATTACATTTGAGTCGCTTTCCCACTCTGCCGGTTTGTTGATTTTACACCCTGGAATGGAGGATTTGGCAACCCAGGGAAGTGAAATGTCCCAAGAATCAATTAAGCAACTGTAATCCACACAATCCTGTTGGCGGGGAGTAACTCTACATCACCCATAATCTGAAGCTCGAACAATCCCACAGTAGTGGAGTCAGTGTCTGGCCACTACAGGTTACAAGGAACTGTCCCAGTTAGTCAGTAAGTTGGCTGCTCATAACCAAGGAGGTCATAACTGCAGGGCAGAGACAGCATTCCCAACCCTGTGCCGCAAGCCCCAGGGTTCAGCCGGCGCCTTCATGCAGGCAAGCCACCTCCAAACCACTTTCACGCTCTGGAACCAGTGAGCCGGGCGAAATTGGTACCGTCAGGAACGGCAGCGAGACGAATGAGAGGGTGGCGGTATGGCAACCAAGTCTGACAGACCAGGAAACCACAACAGCCTAGAGACGTTTAGGAAGAAGGAATCATACAGGCACGCATGTACTGTATAGACTCACTCCGTGGCTTCCTTTACCAAATTGACATTTCCTTTTCCTAGCCTGTAGGCTGACGCCCTCACTGCATTGGGGAATAAACAACTTTATATAGCCTTTTAAGCAGCTTAATTCTCTGATATCTGTAACCTCTGATACAGAAGTGGGTGGATGGCCTCGCTCAGACGCCGGCTGTTTCGTGACAGAACAAGATCAATAGGACGACAGGATTTCTCTCTCGTCTGACACTCATCTTCTTTCCTCAAACCGAAAAAAGGCTTCTCTAGATTTCTCTGTTTTTGACAGGTGAAGGAGAGCCTTCTGGAAAGTCTCTGTAAACTGACACACTCTCGTCTTGTATACCTTTTTTTTCTCCCCTCTTCCCAGGAATCTAAAAGGTTACAGTCACATGGGGCGGAGAAGGAGTGAACGGTGGAGCAAAAGTTTCTTGAAAGCATGTCACTTTATCTTGCCAACACCGGCTTTTTTTAGATCCTCTTCTTTTCTCCATCTGCCACTGATGACAAATCTTAAAAGGCAAGTGACGTGATATGAGGACAGAAAGATGGAAAGATAAAGAGAAGTCGCTGCAAACGCTGAAAAGAAGAGAGTGGGATGAGAAAAATCCTCTATTTATACTACAGACCCGCCGTTCAGTCAATCCACGGTGGCAGTTCAACGACAGCACTCGGTTTGGCTCTATTTCTAACGTTATTGCATTTTAACACACCCAAAGATTATCTTCCCCCTTCCTCTGATGCCCTCAAACACCGAACGTTCAGTGCTAACAAGTTCGTGAGTGGATTCCAGTCACGATGTGGCGCCTCGACAAACACCTCTTTCATCACTTCTTATTTTAAATCCAGACACACTCTCACTCTCCTTCAACAGATAACTTCATGCATAGAGTCTCGGGGCTCATCAGCACCAATCAGTCACTGCACAAACTGCCTCCTTACCCTCCTTTTCACCTCTTACCATAACACAGCAATCACCCCATACCATGACAAGTTAAGCCCTGATATCCCTTGAGCAGCCATTTAGCCCCACCACCTAGAAGAGAGATTACCCTAGCTGCCGATCGACATTTATATGGCAGACGGAATGAGGAGTTTTGACCCAGTTGTGGATTACGGCCTTTGTAATACATTTTCATCAAAGCGCCGCGCAACCCCTGCCCATCGTACGTACTTGGGATCAGTAGCATGAAAGGTGACGCTGTTGATTCAGTTCACACTTAAAGGCTTTCATTTTCTCTTTTGTAATTCACTCTCAAAGACTGTGAAGCATCTGACATTAATCTGACCTATACTATGGGCTGATCTTCATATTTTACTAAGGATATATATTAATATCTTCCAGGGCTCAGCAGAAAGAATGGCCCTGGGAGACTTATCGAGCCAATAATGCACTGTCATGGCATCTTAGGTTTTCTACTATATTATGACATACATCCAAGTGTAGCAGATAAGAGGAAAGTGGTAACCTCTTCAAGAATGAAAGGTGACCAAGGCTACATTTATTTAATCAGAAATACTGTATTGCAATTTAAAATAACTTTTTTTTTTAAATACACTTTGAAAATGCAATATATTCCTGTGATGCAAAACTAAATTTTAAGCAGTCATTACTTAAATAAAAGGAAGCAGCAAATCTATTTTCAACATAAATAAATTTCTTCTTATTCATGATTATGATGTTACATGATCGTTCAGAATAATTTCTGAAGGATCAAGTGACACTGAAGACTGGCGTAATGAAAATAAAAATTCCACTCTGCCCCCACAGGAATACATTACATTAAAAATAAAATAAAATAAAAAAAATAAAAATAAAATAAAAATAATATTTTGTTCATAATATTACTGTTTTACTGTATTTTAGCCATATAAATGAAGCAATAGTGAACATAAGAAAAACATTTTAAAAATTAATTATTAGTGAGGTTTTTTTTAAAGAAGGAAATTAATATTTTTATTGAGCATATCATATAATGCAACTGAATGCAAGCCACTGAAATTTGAGTTTTCTTGCTTGACCTAGTTTGATCTAGACACTAGTCGTGTCTTGGTACATTTTTGACTTGGCTGACACAACCTGAACCTTTGTGGATTCATGATCATCGTCTTGCTGTGTGTCCTACAATCTGTTCATCTCAAGCTCTGGATGTCCCCTGTGACAATGTTCCTTCTAAGCAAACCCCAAAAGAAAAGATTCTTTTGGTAGAACACACTGTTCTGGTTTTTCAAAATACAAGAAATCCCTGCAGTTCCACAGATGCTCTTTGTGACTTCATAAACCTTGTTTTTGAACCTGTAGGCTTTCGTGAACGCAGACAACCCAAAGCAAGCTTCACACATCAAACAATCAAACAACCCAGCATGTTATTTGCGTCTTGAATGACAATATATATGAAAAGTATAACACCCAATGTTTAAAAAGAATTTTAGCCTTTTGTGTTTTCCAGTCTTTGTTTTACAAGAATGGATTCTTTATATATATATATATATATATATATATATATATATATATATATATAATATGTAACAGACAGAACTACTTATATACATTCAGAGATAGTGAAGTGAATGCAGATGAAGACAAGCTCACATTTAAGGAAAAGTTCATACAGAACAAAAGATAAGTCTAAACTCTTCACACAGTTTCTGACTGTTTCTCTGCTCCTTTGACACTAGCCTGACATAGAGAGAGAGAAAGTAAAATAAGAGTTAAAGACAGAAGTGAAATCCTTTGAATGGCATGGCTTATTATATTTTTGAGTGTGTGCGTCCATGTTTTTGAGAGGGAAAGAGGGCTTCCAGAAAACTGCACCAAAATTGACACTGTTAAAAAGTTTTTTCGCAAGTTATGCATCACCACTGGCATATTCCAACTATTGTGTCATGCTTGTCACATCCTTGTGTGATTGCGCATATGTGTCTGTCCTAATCTGTAAAAAGCTGTAAAATACCGTCTGAAACCCCCAGTATGTGCTTTTGTGGTCCACTGCCACAGAGACAGATGAGACGGCTCTTTATCTCAGAGGAAAATATGGGCTCCAGAGTTAAACTTACTGCAAAGACCTTGTTAAACCATCAATTTCTTCTTTAGTATTACCTTACAAACGCAGCAGAAAAATGGCAAAGATATATGAGGCTGATATTTGTATAATTTTCCATTGGGTTCTGAGATTCTCAAATAACTAAGATGATTAATGTACAGTATGGAGAAATGTTGACTTGATAAATAACTGTGTGTTTTCAATGGACACTGACAGAAAATTTAACAATGTGTAAAATACAATCTCAGACAACAAACAGAGGATGTCAAACAATATTAGTTCTTATAGCAGCTCTCATATTTTTTGACATCTCATCTTACTTCCTACTATAAAAAAATAATGGGAAACTGCACTTCATTACTGTTTTATCATAAGTACATAACTCTTCCATTAGTGTAACAGATCAAACATGTGTTGTTTACTGCTTTCTCTTCCAGTGTCATTGACTGGCCTTTAATTATGTTGTGCATCTTTGTGACATTTACACAAATTGATACCGCTGGAGTTCACAAATTGCAAATAATAGAAATAATATACATTATTATACATAACAACAACAATAATGAATCTTTTTTGAAAGAAATTAATATCGTTATTTAGCAAGGATGCATTAAATTGGTCAAACATAAGACACATAAAATATGTTGTTCTTATGAACTTTCTTCAAATAATCCTGAAGAAAAATGTACTGTAGCAGTTTCCACAAAATATTAAGCAACCTGTATGGGCATTGATGATAATAACAAATGTTCCTAATAAATAAATAAACAAGCAAGCAAGCATATTAGAATGATTTCTTAAGGATCATCTTAAATTGCTTTACCTATTTTTTTATTAATTTTTTTTACATTGTATTTTTATTTTACAATATTGCTATTTTGCTGTATTTTTCATATTGAGAAAATCACATTTAAAGTTGTCCAAATGAATTTCTTAGCAATGCATATTACTAAACAAAAATTAAGTTTTGATATATTTATTGTAGAAAATGTACAAAAGATCTTCATGATTTTTACTTAATATCCTAATGATTTTTGGCATTAAAAAAAATCAATAATTTTGACTAATACAATATGTTGTTGGCTATTGCTACAAATATATCCTTGCGACTTATGACTGGTTTTGTGGTCCAGGGTCCCATATACTGCTGCATATACAGTATTAAGTAAATAATAATTAAAAAAAATAAGTTACTTGAACTATAAAGTTCACTTAACTTAATTTTTTAAATTATTATTTACTTAATAATTTCAAGGCAACGGGTTTCCTCAATTTTTTTTTAAGTTAAGTCAACTTTTCACTTTTTACAGTGTGATTACAAGCCAAAGAACCATTTTTGGTGCTATGTAGCACCTTTTTTTTAGCGTGTAGATATTCACTGCCATTAATTAAAACGGAACCCCCGCCGACTTACACAACCATATGTAGATAAGTGTGTACACTTGTCCAAGTGCCTGTTACACAGCCAAACTGTCAGTTACCAGACAGAAAATGAGCACTATGGCACTAAGACAGAATAATGAAGGTCATTGAAAATGACATGTATCAATTCTCTCTCTATCTCTGTTTCTCTCAGCGGAGCTACCGTATGACAAAGCCTCGGGCCAAAGTTAGCAGAGAGACACAGTCCAGAGACAACTGTCATAGAGCAGACAGTTTTCCAAAACAAAGAGGACAGGACTATAACTATACAGTTTCGGGGACACGTCCATGCACACGTGAACTTGACACATATGTAACATTTGAGTTTGAAATGCTTTCTCCATGCACCCTGCAACAGACCTAGCCAAGCTATTATGCCAACAACATGTCCTGTATTTGCTTGCAACAGCACTGAAACCACAAGGACCCTATAGGTAGCATTCTGTTAGGTGATACGACTGATTTATGGGTACAAAAAGCATTCCAACATCTCAGCTGTGCAGTCGCAAGCACATTACGAAAGCAGCTGAGGAAAAGCGCAGAAAGGGGAAAGAACATATTTAACATTTCAACTTTCTATGGTGGAAGAAAAAAATGCACTTTCAAACAAGTTACTGTGAAAACCACATTTCCCACAAACAACCTGAAGCAACTAATCTCAAAGCAAAGACTGTATCTCCAACAACAGCTCCGTGCTCAGACTGCACACAAGGCCAAAAACAAAGTCAAATCTTTAGCTTAAAGATATAAATGCTTTAGTATGTGGCACTCTGCTTTACAGTCAATTAAATCAGAGAGACTTACCTGCGTTTACGAAGAGCAGCAGTGATCCAGTGGTGGTCAATTGGGAGAGAAGAGACAAAGAAAAAAGAAATCATTAGAAAAAGACCTTCAAACGTGACTGTAAAAGGTCAGTTATATACAGTATGACACTGTATGCTTCAAAAGTTCTAGATCAAATTGATCCAGTTTTTTTTTTTTTTTAATCACATGGTTATATTAGAAAAAAATATAAATATCTAGGCCTAAAGGAGTTAAATGAAATATAAATTTCATATTAATGGGGTCAACTGGCTCTTGATAAAGCTGTGAATCATTATTGATTATAATTAATGTTAATGTTATTCAAACTTTAAGCTCCTCTGAAAACCAAATTTGGCATCAAACCCAAAATTTAAGCAGTAAATTAAATCATCCATTGAAGCGGCTGAGCTTTTGCCTCATTTACAGACACACACACACACACACACACACACACACACTAATCAAAGGTTTACTGAACCACTGAGTTAAACTAAAATGTCAAAGTGCTGCCTGCTGGTATCAGCATTAGGCTTGAAATGGTTTGATCTAAGCACATGTAAAACAAAACTTTGCTTTTGAATGTGGGTGAAGACTACAGTATGGAGATGTTGCAGGAAAATACTTACAAAAAAGTACAAAAAAAGATCTAAGAAAAACCACAAATGAAAACCTTATTATCTGAACTGTTTTGCAGCATGTGATTAAATGAATAACAGATGGCAGCTTTTGCTTAGGTCTTCTGCTTTTAGATTTCTCTTCTGACAAAAAGACCTGAGTAATTTCACGTCTCTTCTAGTTTCAGAAAACACTCAAGTCTGTTCTCAGATTTGTCAAGGTCCAGAAGTCTACTGTCAAACTGCAATGATGTAAATATACACAAGAAAGTCTGATTTGCATTATACACTCTTGTTCTGTTCAGTACTCTGAACAAATCAACATGTTTTAAGAGAATATTTTCATTTTTTAGGGTTTCACCATTTCGGGTTTCTTAGTTGTTGGGTGGCTGTCATCCTAAAAATTCATAATGAACCATGAGTGACTCTAGACCCTATTTAAGGGGGTTCAACCCCAATCTTTCATCCACGCTTTAAAATCTGTGATTGCCTTATATGAGCAATTCACTTCTCTGTCACTCATCTGTGGACCACTCTCCATTACAATGAAATACAAAAATGAAATGCCATCCAGTGTGCCCTTTTTAGTAACATACATGCATTGACATTCAGCTGCAATAATAACTCACTTTAAAAAGCATTCAAGAAAGGTTTGAACCTTTGAACCGCATATAAAAACCAATAGCATTCCTTTAGATTCCCTATGGCTGAAATCGTTCCTTCAGTGAATAAATACTGCTGCAATTAACATACCTCCTTCCTGCTTATTTCATTTCATAGCTATACAACATACTGTACTCTGAAACAGTGAAAGTTACAATGGCTCAGACATCATCTAGAAAACAGACCTCCTGGAACTATAATTGCATAACCGCTGGATTAAAGATTTCCTGAAAATGATAATCAGATTTGCCTTTTCACAAGTGAAGCACTGCACTCTCCTTGTCTCTCACTAACAAGAGAGAAGAGGAAACAGTAAAAAAGAAAGGCTTGTGAATGTTTCTAAATAAGCAGTAAAACTGAAAGTGTACTGAACAGCTCTAAGACGCACAAATCACAAAAATTGTTCAAACTTGCTGGGCAAAGAACAATCCAAAAGCTCACACACATGCATTTTAAATCTTATCAGCCTCTCATTTTTAAAAGCCTATTTCCACAGATTTGAAAAAATAATAACTAAAATACATAAATACAAAAAGACAACTTTTCTTCTGTTGTTCACATCTTTGGCTCAGCTCAAATGTGCCAGCTGTGGCGTGGTCATAGGCACAGATGGATTCTTTCCCAGAATTCTGTGGAATAGACGTAAACAGTTTAAGGGTTAGTTCACCATTAATTACTCACCCTCATGTCATTCCAAAGCCGCAAGCCCTTTGTTCATCTTTGGAACACAAATTAATATATTTTTGATCAAATCCAAAAACTTTCCGACCCTATCATTTTTAATGATGTATTAAGGACAATGTTAGAATAGTAAAAAGTTGTTATTTTAGTTTTCTATGCACAGAAAAAGTATTCTTGTAGCTTCGTAAAATGAATTTTACTTAAAATTATTTTTGATGAAATCCAAGAACTTTTTGAGCCTCCCACTTTTAATGATGTAGAAAGGACATCATTAAAATAGTAAAAATTAATTTTTGTTTTCTTTGCACACAAAAAGTATTTTCGTAGCTTTGTCAAATTATGGTTGAACCACCGATGCCATATGCTCTATTTTAACAATGTCCTTAATACTGTTTCTAATCCTGGGAACATTTCAGTTGCATTGCTCTCTATTTCATCAAAAATATCTTATTAATTTGTGTTCCGAAGATGAACGAAGGTCTTACGGGTTTGGAAGGGAATGAGAGTAAATAATTAATGACAAAATTTTGACTTTTGGGTGAACTAACCCTTTAACTGTGTACAATAGTACAAATATGAAGTGCCAAAAATGTTAATATACTGTATATATAACAAACAAATAAAGAAAAGAATGAAGAGGTTAATGTAAAAGTTACATTTTGTAACCTATAAAATTATCCCACCTCATTTTTTTATGGTTGCTATGCCCCATGCAGCCTGGTCATGCAGACAAGATGGGGCACACAGGCTGCTAATGAAAATGTGTCTGATTTGCGTGACAAGATTCTTACATTACCAATTTAGAGGGAGATGAGCCATCCCACTTCATGGATGTAATGCAGTGGGCACTACAACCTCCTCGCCCTTATCTCTTTTCTCTTGCCCTCCAAATATGAGCAAGGCACCGGTGAGCATGGCAGTTAGAGGGTTTAACCCGGTTAGTGCATGGAATGCTAATTACAGAGTTAATCCCAGCGAAGCTATAAACACACATTCATTCACCAGCAGGAGACGTGGTGGGGAGGGAGAGAGGCTTCCATGATGAACTGATGGTTACAGCCCTCATCTGCTCTCTGATGACTTTTTAATCTGTCACTAATCACTATGACATAAATGTGACGGCACACGAGAGAAGCAGGGAAGGGGCAGGGGATCAGAAAGGGAGAGCGAACTGATAACTATCGTCTACAGCAGTAATGTTTTAATGATGATTAAGGCATAGCTTGTTTTGGTTCGCTATGGAGAGCTACACCCCACAACCCACAAGTGTCTTGAGCAGATGCTGCAATCATGTGAAACCACCCACAGGGAAGAGTAGGAGAGGTGAGAGAGAAGCAAGGAGTGATCAAGCCTCCAGGAATGGAACATGAATGGGAATTTAGTTTAGTCTTCAATTTAAGGATCACTTTAAAGGAGTCACAAAAGCTCTGATGTTTATATAGCAGCAGTCAGGTCATTTTTCAACCAAAGTTTTCATTCTCTGTCACTAATAAGGCCCGTTTCCACCTACAAAAAGATGCTGGAACCATTCTGAAAGTTTTTATAGAAAAAGAATAACAATGTTGGACCAGAAAAACATAAATGGTGAGAGCTGAAGTCACCAGAACAACAACAACAACAAAAATCTAATGCACAACTAACTAGATCCCATTATAATCAGCAAAGCTGTCTACACTGAAGGAGCTTGATGTTGTGATGTGCCACACAATCCTTTGACAGACTGTTCTGTTTTGTTATTTTTTTCATCATGCTGCACAGGAACTCCAGACCCTTCATAAGTCTAAAAGATGGATTTTTTTTATATATAAATATGTGAATGATATAATTTATCTGATTTATGTGAATTTATCTGATCTAATGAATCAAAATCAGCTTATGATATTCTGTTTCAGATGGATGGATAGATAAAACTTTTTTTTTCAATCAGTGTTATTTTAGTTATTTATTGTAGTTATAGTTATTTATATACAATTATATTTTTATTTACATTTCAAAAAGCTTTTACTTGAATATTTTAATTTTGCACCTTCATTTTAGTTTATTTATTTATTTTTTTTAATTCAGTTTTAGTTTCATTTCAGTTAATTTTAGCACTTGAAGTTACACTTATTCCAGTTAGTTACCAAGGCGACATTTGATTTTTTCCCCCCTAATTTTATTTAACAATAACTGTGGCTCCAAATTCAGAACAGCGCCATTCTGTTAAAAAAAATGGCAACAAAATGAGTTTGCAACCTTACATGAGACCCCCATCAGCTCGCCTTAGCATAGCTAGTCTACATGTGAGTCACTATCAAATACAAGCAGAATATCATGACTACTGTATTAGCAGAGTCCAGGAAGTTCCAAGCTCCTGGGCAGCTCAGCGTAGAGGATGTGTCCACAGCAGCTGTGCGGCTATCTCTCACTTGCTCTGAAGGGGTTCCATATCTCCCTCATTTCCCACAGGAGCAAACAGAGCTCGGGCAGGCCAGTCGTCTTTGATGTGAGGCACTGGCCTGGGCTCCAGTGATGGCAGATACTTAGAGAGATATTGTCAACCTAGCCATCCAAATCCATGCCAGGAACTGGCAATGCAGTTAAACATGGCCATGTAGAGGCTGGGTCTGAGAGCCAAGATGGCTGCTGATTCTACTCCAATTTCCAGCTTCTACTCCAGGGAAGAAATAACTTAAAAAGTTAAATGAGTCTAACCATATTTAATGATTTTAAATTGGTAGAAAAATGTGTGACAGAATGAGCTTTGGATGCCGGTGCCCAGTACAGAACACCGGTGCGATGGCATTTCAATGGAGACCACATAGGACCCTAAAATAAAATAGTCCATGTAATATCAGGGGTTCAACTGTAATTTTACGAATGCTTTTTGTGTGCAAAGAAAACAAAAATAATGACTTTATTCAACAATTCTTCTCCTCTTCATCCCGTCTGCAGCGGCGCGTGCCAATGTGGAGAGTATCATGACACATGCGCTTACTTCCGCTTCATGTAAACAACATATGTTTTTGTGTTAACGTTAACGTTTGTATTAAAGCGCATGCAAGTGGAAGTAAGAGCATGCATTGTGACACTCTTTCCACAATGGCAGTGTAAGAATTGTTGAAGTTGCTATTTTTGTTTTCTTTGCACACAAAAAGTATTCTCGTAGCTTCAGAAAATTACTAATGTCACATGGACTATTTTACTATTTTACTACGTTTCTGGACTTTGATCGTGGTAGTAACCTTGCTGTCTATGGGAGGGTCAGAGAGCTCTCGGATTTTATCAAAAATATTTTAATTTGTGTTCTGTGGATGAACGATGGTCTAATGGGTTTGGAACGACATGAGGGTGAGTAATTAATGAATTTTCATTTTTGGGTGAACTATCCCGTTAACATTAAGATTAACAGATCTTTCAAAGTGCAGCAATATAAAAATTTACTTTTTAATCTTTTTTCAACATTTTTTCTCACAAAATAGGTCCACTGACTTCAAACTCATCAAAAAGGTTATCTAGCTTAACCAGATTTACCACAAAGATGATGCCTTCAAAACAAATCTTCGAGTTTTGTAAGTGAAAAGCATGGATTAATCAGCCACAACAGCGTCTAACAAGCATAACCCAGCCTAAACCACAGAAGTTCACGCTGGTTTTTTTTAGCAGGAACAAAACCGAAATAACAACAACACATTCAGATTAGGAATACTACATTTGACAACAACTTTAAATAGCATGTAGCTGCAGTTGAAAATCATTGCTGGGGGCGCAGAGTCTTGGTAATCTGCGAAAGCATTTTGTTTCTAGGTCCAGGCCTGGGCTGTGTATCTTGAGAGTTAAAGGCTGAATGTGTCTGATTGGTGAACAGGATCAGAGCGGTGGCAGCTGCCTGTGAGGCCTCGTCTCTGGATCCTGTGGTAATTGGGAAAGGAGTTTGTTTGAGAATTAGTACTGCTCACCAGGGAGCAAACAACCTCCAGTGATAAACAAACCACAAAACCAGTAACACTGAAAACAAGCAGAGAATACAAAGCAGGACGTCTGGCGAACACTACAATACAGTCTGTCTGTGTGTGTGTGTGTGTGTGTGTGTGTGTGTGTGTGTGAGCAGCAGAGCGAAGAGGGGCATCAGTAAATAAGTGTAGAGCTTTAGTTAGATGGTGTGTGTTACATATGTGTGTGTACAGGCACAGAGTGCGTGTATTTCAGTCTATCCGAGCCTGTTTATGCTGAGCAGTGGCTGTGCTCAGGTGTCCCAAGGCACTTAATCTTTTCATGGATCAGCAGCTGTGTGAGAACCCTACCAGCATACACTAGTGTCCCCAATGTACGGCTGACACACGCACACTCACAGAGTCACACTCTGCTGCGCTTCACACAGGTAAATAAACGGATAAATTCCACATCATGAGCATTTTGTGTGCTGCTTGTCAGCAAAAAGCAGATTTTTATTTACAAAAAATGCATCCATTAATTTTACATGACTGTGGGCTAATCAATGGAAAAAAAAAAAGCCCCTTTAAAGCAAGATATTCCACTTAGTGGACATCTTGGTAACAAGCTGCTTGGCAACAATCTACTCAATATTTAATAGTCTTTTTCATTAAATATTTTGTAACACTTTATAAAAAAGATTCAATTCGTTAACAATAGTTAATGTACTTAAACTAACAATGAACAACCATTATTTGATAAATCTATTTATCTAGATTAATGTTTTGGGGTTGATATGATATTTGTATTGCATATGTGTGTGTGTATATTCATATGAATATGAAAACAATTAAACCATTGAACCACAACCATTTTAATTTATGACCAATTTATTGTCTCCTTGTTGAATAAAATAATATATATTTTTTAAATATATTTTACTGACTGCAACTAAATGTATTGTTAATTAAAAGTAGTTTGAAAATGTAAAAAAATTATTGGAATATGTCAAAATGAACAACGGTGTTGTCAAATATAATTATTTTAAAAATAAAATAAAATCCTAAGGTACAAGTACATCCTACAATAAAACTAAAAATCTGATTGGTAATGGGGGACTTCCATTCAGGGTTAAAATTTGTCCTGTTCATTTTTTTTTAAGTGTCCAGTGTGTTCCATTTTGCAATGTCTCTGCTTCAAGAAATCCATGATGTCTTGCCAAAACAACCAGAGATGTCAATAGCATAGTTTTGAATGTTAGATATTCTGGTGTCCCACCAAGCTAGCAAACCTTTTCAACCAGCTTTATCAGAAAGCCTATGCTAGTTCACTAGGTTTATCAGCTACATTTTGAACAGCACGACCAAGTTGGTAACCCTTATAGACTAACCATCTGGCCTAGAAAATTCATGCTGGTCCAAGCAGGGAAAGGCATTCCCATTTATTTTAATACGACGCACACTCTTTCATACAATACACGAACAGGATAACAGCCGTCAGCGTGTGTGGTAAATGTCATTTCATACAGTGCGCTACTGATAATTTGATTTTATGAGTTGAGTGTGGGACTAACATTGGCGCCACTGTAGACTGACCAGCCTAATTACACTAACCCTTATAGAAGCTGTGCTTTTATCCTCCCTCCCAACATGCTCATCTCTTTCTAACTGTGAATTCATAAGCGTGTGCTTTTTTTTTTTTCGTTTTGGTCATTGTTTTTCTTGATCCATCACTCCTTCTCTCTCTGTTCTAGTCTGTTAGGCAGGTGGGCCTTGGACTCCTGGGGCTCCTATTCAGTCAGAGGAGAGAAGAGCAAGAAAAGGCTTTGATCAGACATCAGAGGACGAGACTAGCCAGAGAAAAAGCCCATAGATTCACAGGCCCAGGCGGACACATGCGCTGCTGGGTGCCTCCTATGACCTGCACATCAATGAATAGAAAATTAAGAAGTCTGGCAGACACAATGATTTTTTCATAGCACCAGAACTGTCAATGCCGATGCAGAAGGTTGCTAACTGATAAGCAACTTTACATTAAAGTTTAATTAGATCCAAATTAGCCTTTGTTTATTTACCAGCTCCAGTAACCAGCCTAGGGCCAAATTCTTGCTTTTTGTAAGCTAAAGCCACATGTTTATCGCTCCAGATGTTTCTCTGGGGAAGGCGGCACATTGCGCATTTGGGCACAACTCAACAGATGGAGAAAACCAGCACCAAAAGAATAGAGATAGAGATGTGACTAGCAAAACACAAAGACCTTTTTTCTGGAGCACAGGAGACTCAAACTAGACTAGACAAACCAGACTCTCTGATCTTTCTCCCTCCTTCCTTCATCCCTCAGATCTCCTAATTTTTGAAAGCAGGCTCACATTTGAGTGTGAGAAAAGGAGGGCGTCTCAACCCCTCTGTCTGTTAATCTTCATTAAACTTACAAACCCTGAGAAAAGCAAGAGGAATGAAGCCTAATCTCTTTCCTTGGTATTAAAATATTTAAATCACAAGCAAAAACAAAATATATTGAAAAAACTGCTGTCAGAAGATGAAAATAGTCTCAGACGGCACACCCACAGTCTGTTCGATGACCTTCTGATGCATGTTGCACACAGAACTGCCAAGAATGATCTAAAAATTAAGCAGTTTTAATGAGAGGGAAAGTCAGAGTGGAACAGTAAGAAGTACAAGGATGCAATTCAAAGTTCTGTGTAACAACTATTCGTTGGATTTGCCAAAATTTGCCACGTAAGTAAATCTGCCATCAGTGGTTCAATCTGAATGTTATGAAGCGACGAGAATACTTTTTGTACGGAAATAAAATAAAAATAAAATTTTTATTCAATACCGCCGTGCCACAAGGGTGCACTGTTTTTTTTTTGTGTTTTTTTAAATCACAGCGTAAATGCACATAGAAAAACATATCGCGGCTGACAGAATAGTGTATGTTGTTTGCGTCCAGCAGTATTCTCCAAAATGGCGTTAAGCTGACACAGAGAGACAAAGAGGAGACGAAGTATTGTATAAAAACATTATTTTTGTTTTATTTGCGTACAAAAAGTATTCTCGTCACTTCATAACATTCAGATTGAACCACTGATGGCAGATGGAGTATTCTGACGATGTCTTTCATACTTTTCTGGACCTTGACAGTGTAATTTACCTGGCAGTCAATGGGACAGTCACAAGCTTCGTGGTTTTTATCTAAAATATCTTAAATTGTGTTCCGAGGACAAACAAAGCTTTTACAGGTTTGGAACGACATGGGGGTAAGTGATTAATCACAAAATTTTCATTTTGAGGTAGAGTATCCCTTTAACAACCACTTTTGCCTCAATAACAATAAAGTTTTACAGATTTGCAACAACATGAGAGTGAATAAATGATGACAGAATCTTTATTTTTGAGTGAACTATCCCTTAAAGATGCAATTTGGACCAGTTTTTATTCTGAAAGTCCAGGCTATGCAAGACCATGATGTAACGATAAAAAATATACCATTTAATGTGTAAATTATTAACTGGAAATAAATCATCCTGAAGGAAAGGGAATATGTGAGTGGAAACTTATCAAGAATGGCAACTGGCATGCATTGCCACTAACATCCCTGTGCATAATTTACAGTTTATGTGAGAGACAGAGAGAGAACGTGTGTCTGAATGTGTGCTTTTAAACATGCACACCAGCATGCTCGTTATGCTTTCTTGGCAGAACTCTGCATATATAAAGTCTTATCAGCATGTGAGGAGATAGCTGGGATGGTTCACGCTCAGCTACTTAAGACAATTCCTCCACCCCAACGACACACAATCCATGTGATTTACGACCTTGACATTCCCATGTACCTCATGCCACCCTTAGCAACAAACACAGCGGATGGGGGCAACAAGATGGCGCCCTGCCTTTTTTACAACATGACATATCACCCAAAGTCCTTTCTTAAAACCTGACAGTCTTACAGTCAGCGACACCATAAATCAAACCAAGTCGCTGTAACAAGGAAGCAGAGACATGACAGAGAAAAGCACCCACTGAAAACAGAGAGCACCATCTGCTTCCTGTAGTTTGGACAGTTTGAGAGGATTTGTGTGAGAAAGAAGGGAGACAGAGCAAGCTGTTTGCTGAGGGAGGTGAGAGCACAAACTGAAGTATGGTTTGGTCTTAGCAGAGGGTTTGAGCAGGTTGATTCACTGCAGGACTCTGGGATCTTCATGCTCATTCTCACAATCCAGTTCACTTTTATGCATGTACAGTAAGTCAATCAGTATCACAAAATATCTTTAAAAAATCACGGCATCACAGGTAAACATACATTAAGTAATTTTAAGCTGTTTCATTGCTTTCTTTAAACAGATATTGCCATATTTTCCAGAACTAAAAAAATTATTCTTACAAAATTAAAAATGTATTGTGCAAAATGTACCTTTCTCCAACTAAAATTTCTACAACACATTTTAGTATGAATAATTTAAAATTATTTGAATTCATTTTAATTAGTTAATACTACTATATTATACTGTATATTAGTAATATAGTAATCGAATATCAAAATTCACTATATTCATCAAGTTCTTCAAGTTATCACCCTAGATCTAACCCACTCTATTTTAAAATTGATGTAAATAAAGTTAAAATGTATAAAGTTGAAGTGTCTGAATTTGCCTAAAGTGTATTAATGAAAACCTGGCATAACCATATTAATTTTACTGGCTTCTGGGAGCATGTGAATGCATACTGCATCAACGTTTTCATCTCAGCATTTATCCTGGTTTCCAAGACAAAATTGTAAAGTTACAATTACTGAAAAGGGAATATGCAAAGTGTCCCTTATAGGGGAACTAGGCTTCATGTTTATGCAAGCAACCGCTTAGCTAAACCGATTTCATTTTCAACTCATCATATCTAAATAATGCAAACATTCTCATAAGAAAGCAATGCAATAATCCACACAAAGCAACCATTTTGATGCAAACACGGCCTCTAAATAGCAAATGAAACTGCAGTCACCAACAAGCCTTTTTCCCCAATGTACAAGAATGCTTATTTTTGACTCTAGTGTGCATTAGCATTTGAATAGAGGTGCTACTGTATAAAGTGCTGTTTGAACAAGCTGATGTCCATGTTAAACCAGCATACAGTCAGGAATATTTTTTTTATTTTATTCAAGTTCCTCAAGCATAGAAAGCTGAAAATTTTCTTATCTCTTTGACAGACACAATAATGGAAGCAGGATTTATTGGAGTTGGCAAGCACAGCGTCTAACGCAAGAGCGGCGCTTTCTCTCTTTCGTCTCTTTTCCCTTTAAATTCCCCTTCTGTGGGCAATTTCATTTTCTCACACTGTCTTTGAAGTTGAAATCAAGGTCTTCTGCATACGCCTGTGCCTGAGCTGGCTGAATTGATTCCACGTTGATGAAAGATTGTACTTTTAAACATCTGTGTGTGTCTGCGTATATCTGTAAGTGCGTTTATCCTTTTGTTTATTCATGTGCGTCATTGTGGAGGTTTAATCTGAAAAGCTGTGCGTGTTCTCTTGTGGTGGAAAAATATTAAGAGATAACTGAATGACCATTTCCCTTCACATCATTTACCTCCCGTACCGCTGAGGATGATGTCACTTAGTCTTTTAATGAATTATTTGTGAGTTGAGTGCAGGCCTTCAGGAGATTACTGAAAATCTGCACTTAATTACTAATTACTTCATTAATACTGAAGATTAAAAGGAGATGAAAACTTTGAAGTAATCAGAGTCCGCTGTCATTCAGACTAGAAGGTAAATGGCTGTTTAAAATAAAAGTTACAAGGAAAAGCAACATTTAATCACACACGTTCACACACAAACACGATTTTATCACGATTCTTTGTCATGTTGGTTTTACTATTTTGCAAGTTGTCTGAGCATTACAGCCAAACTAATTTCCCTATTGGAATAACAAACCCTTACAAGGTACCACAATCTAAAATAAAGAAAAGAATGGCAGATATGCAGGCCAAAGTTGGCAAAGATAAAAATGTTTGTCATTTTATCCTGTTATTAACATGTGAATTGTTCAGTAAAATGATTTTAACTGAGCCATTGGTTCCTTCTCTAGTTGGTGCCTAGAAACAGCAAGTATATGAACTCCAAATGATGACATTTAATGATGCTAGGGGATAGACAATTCTAGTGGCCCCTGATGATATCAACCGATGTTCATTTTAGGGGGAACTATCCCTTTAAGGCAGTGTGAGAACATGAGCATTTAAAAAAATGCTAATTAAAGCACTCATGCAATTATGACCTTGGGAAGTGCAGTAAGATCATTTATTGCCATCTACTGTACCGCTGTGAATCTAGAAATGGTGTTATTCATCAGTCACTGCACTGGAGAAATAGTGATGCAAGATATGGACACTACAGCAAGCCTCAATATGTTTTCACAACATATAAAACACCGGTTTTCACCGCGTGAACAGTAACAAAACCCAGCGTGCTGTGCTAGCACTAACAATCAGCTGCGGCACATTGGCACATATTTGGTTTCATACCATTCCAACGCTAATAGTGATAAGCCACTGATGAAATCAGGCCTTTGCCCTTTGAAGGCAAAATAAAAATGGTGTATCGCCGCTGGCCAAAGCGGATTTTGGACTTCACAAAGCTGCCAAATCAGCGAACACGCAAACCTCTTGAACTTGTAACAGAGGCTTGTTACAGTTGTTAATCAGCTATTGACAGAGCTTGATAACCGGCAGGACTGGCAATTACCCAGATGGCCTAATCAGAGAACGAACGCACAATTAGGGCTTGTGATTTCAGTTCAACTGCTAAACCAAATGTGTACTCTACCTTCCGTTCTGCTTTCTAGCACGCAAACGGTGACGTCAAACGGCCCACTAACGGTGTTGTTAAAAAATTTAAAAAGTCACTGCACAGCCACTCTTTTCTCGCAGTCTAAGAGAGCTTTTTTCCATCGTTCACTCCCTCTTTCATTCCGGCTTTTCATTACTCCTGCACTCTCTCATAACAGTGGCCTTATTGCAGCAGCACAGTGGAGGAGCACAATGGCAGGCAGGTTTTTGCTGAGTCAGTTAACTTGGGTGTTTGTGTGCAGCCTATGCGTGCAAGTTTATGCGTGTGAAGTCAGGCAGGCCCAGGCAACACACAATGACTCACTATAGATGGGGAAACTATTACCGTGCTATTTTTAGCCTCCACATAGATGCTTTATCATTCCCCCCCTCCCCCAAACTCCTTCTATTCATTTGGCCAAATATTGGTGCAAGCTCGCAGTGTTTTGCAAGCACTGCAGTGTGGCTGCCGGGATGTTAATCAATCGCAAAAGGCAGCGCTGCGCGGAGTGAGATTCAATCTGGAACATGTCAAATGGGGTGTCAAGCAGACCAGGTAGACTTGTCACAGGCACATCTGAGCAATCTCGTTTCTGAACAACAAGCAACGAACACTGAGGAAATGAATACGAATTTCTCCATCCATCTCAATATTTAGCAGCCCTATACGTTAGGGGTGTGCAGCGAAGCCATTATCTGTAAATGTATCGGTTGCAATGACAAATTTATCAGTTTCTTTAACTATATTCAGACAGAAACAAGTGAGCGGGACTTGAACCAGTGTGCCAGAATTGAAGAAAAAGCCTATTTTTAGATGCAATTATTCAATTTATAGTTTCTATATTGCAAACATGCTTGGTATAATTCATAACAATATTTTCTATAACAAATTTTAAGCAAAATAAATGTAAAAAAGCTCAATAATAGTAAATAATATGTATTAAAAAATTACTTATTACAACCTTTATGTAAAATGTAAACGTAAAACAAAAACTGTCATTGTAAAACATAATAAATAATTTTCTATTACAACCTTATAATTGTACCAAATAATTGTAAATGAAAAAAAAAAAATACAATAAATAGAAATTCTGTTTTTTATTACAAACTTTTTTAAATGTAGAAAGGTAATAGTAAATATAAATGGAAAATTAAAAGATATATATTTAAATTATTTTTATTATAATCTTTATGTAAAATAAATGTAAAAAATAATTGCTAATTTAAAATAAAAAATATGCTGTGTATATTTCGCAAACCTATATTCAATTACAACCTTTATGAATGTAAAAGTAAACAAAATGCTAAGTAACAGTACATAAATGTACAATAAATATTTTCCTTGTATAAGTCAGAAATGTATTTTATTAAACTTGTATGTAAAATAAGATATAAACGAAAAAATTTAATAAAATATCACAAAATTCAGCAGTTCACATTTTAGTCACACTGGCTTCACAGACTAACTATGGTACTGTAATTTTAGATTCACTGATGTATTCCTTTGCTTGCTGGGATAACCAGTAAACCTTTCAGAAGAACTCCTTATTCATGCCTTTCCAAATGTATTCGTCATTGGGCACATCCCTACTATACGTCAACACAGGTACACATTTGGACCCTGAATGACCAGTAAAAAGCTGCATTACAGGGTCCTTCCTAGACGGCTTGTTACTGCTAGTCTACATTAGCGGCAAATGGCTCGTGAAGAAATGGCCTTTTAGGCATTAATAGTGAGGCCATCACTAGATAAACAAGATCCTCTGTCGCTACATGAGGCAAAAGCTGAAAAGCTAAACCCATATGCTAAATGAGCCAGCAAGGAATGTATTACAAGGAAACCAAGTCAAAGATTCAAAGAGGGGGAGAAATCTTTGATACATGCGGATATTTCTGCATTTTTCCTCTCTCTTTGAGCACATGAAGAATGATCATAGTAGGTCTGTGGTGGCGAGGATTAAAAAAATGAATGCAAAGCCATGCATGGCCTATGTCTGCTAGCGCTTACATGAAAAAAAAAGAAAAAAAAAAATTCTGCAAAACGGCTTGGATTGAACTGGCATACAGTATAAAGAATATAAATTAAAAACCATCCAATCACAGAGGGGTTACAAAACACCTCCAAGATATGACCATCAAAAGCTTACTTGAAAGAGATTCCATGCAATATCCATTACTAGGAATCCTACCGTTCAATAAGTGCTGATATTTCTTGGAAGACACCTGCACCTCAGGAAAAAAGAGAATACGATATCTCCAAAGTGCTCTTGTTGCTTTTAACTGAGACTGATAAAACTGGATTAGCTCAGTCAAGGTCACAAAACTGTAATGTACACCCAGTGTTTGATTAAACAGGGCCCACCAATATAAAAAAGTGTGATAGGCAAAAAGATGTAAGAGGAGTCAGCAGGGTGACTGGAATGGATATATATTTGTAGCCATTTTGTAATTCTATAGATAAATGAAAACGCTCTTAAATGTGTTGAGATAGAGGTCATCTCCCATCTGCAGGTGCTCTGTGGCTTGCCAAATTACATATTCAGGAGTTTTTGGTTTCCTCACAGTCAAGGACAAGAATAATGCCATAGCAACCAGGGTCAAAAATTAATACTTGCAAATCGGAAAATTCAGCAAAAAATGGCTTTAAGTTACCACGTAATTTTATAATCAATCCTGACTCATACTTTCAATGGAAATTATTTTTCTTCAGAACAGCTATGTGGCGACACACTGTGTGAAAAAAAATAAAAATAAATGAAAATTCCCCTGAATAAATAAAAAATTAAAATGAAGGAAAGTTTAATGTGCCTTGTATATACCCACATACTTAAAAAATAAAATCTATAAAACATTGCAGCCTTCTTCTTCTTCGTATATCTTTCTACTTTTTTTTTTATATAATTATATACTGTATGTAAAAAGTAAATTTTATACTGTATAACATGGTTTACATTTTAAATAAACTAGCTCTAAATAAGTCCAACTTTATCCTCAGTATATACTATATAGAGCAAATAAACAATAAATGAATTCAAATATCATGATCTGTGCATCACTCTAAATAAAAGGCCTAAAATTAGAAAACACAATTCTTCAATAGGTAGATCTTATTATTTGTAAAAGCCGATGTAAGAGATCTTTGGTGACCACTGCTATATAGCATATCTATACTGCTTGATTGCTTGTATAGTCACTAAAATGTAAACTACTGTATATTATCACCCAGGTCAAATCTGCTAAATGTGAATATAAGGCATGAAATATTAAGATACTATAAACATTAAAATCATGATTTTCTGTAAAGCTGCTTTGAAGGGAAAGTTCACCCAAAATGAAAAATCTGTCATTAATTACTCACCCTCATGTCGTTCCAAACCCGTAAGACCTTCGTTCATCTTCAGAACTCAAATTCAAATATTTTTGACCCTGCATAGACAGCAACACAACTGCAACGTCCCAGTCTCAGAAACATAGCAAGGACATCGGTAAAACAGTCCATGTGACACCAGTGGCTCACTTTTGCGAAGCTACGCTATACAAATAAATGATTTGAACTTCATGGCCAGTATTTGTATCCAGTAAATTTCCTCTATTCATAAATCATAATCAAGTGTGGCAAAATGTTACTGCAGTACTTAATCCAGGACCGCATCTCTTTGCACAAGTCCCACAAAGGTACAGCATGACATATCCAGGCCACCATTAAGATGATGACTATCTGCCTTTGTGCCTTTGGACCTACCGCCCTTCCGAACAGCTCATCTTCAGCTTCCTCTCGTCACTTGGCACGATAAGCACATCACACCCCTATTGTTTCACACTCCACATGAATACATTTTGTATTTGTAGTTTACTTAAAAAAAATAACTCTCTCCAAAACATGTTTTCCCCCCTCCACCCACATACAAATAAACAGACAAATTGAATTCTACAGTCACAAACTTCTGAAATCAACCATCTGCAACATGTAATTGGGGAACAGCGCACAGTCCAAACGAGGCAACAATGACATCATCCACAGTGTTAAATACTGAGCTCACCGCAATAAGAGCCATAATTCCAGCTGAGCGGGCATCTGTTCACTGGCTTCACTCTGAAAGGCAATGCAATAGTGTGTGAGTTTGTGTGTTTAGGAAGATTGACTATGAGGATGGGGTCATGTTGAATTGTGCAGATCATAAAGCTTGATCTGTGGCCTTTAACTCTCTCATTCACAGCCAGAGATTGTGAGTGGTGTGGAGTGGGGAGCAGAGTTGCACTATTTGGCCCGAAGCAAAAAGTGTTTCTTCTTGAAAGCTGAGCATCAGAGTTTCCTCTCTCAAAGATCGATTTGACACCACTCCATTTTGAGCGTATTGCAATTGCACGTCAGCACAGATTCCTCACGCTTTACACACATTGTTAACAGCATTGTTAACACATTCTAAAGAAAAATCAGTGTAAATTAGTGACGAAAAGAGTAAACATGAAAAAGACAAATGTCAGGATTATTTCAAATTTGGGAAAAAAAGTTGAGAAATGTCATCATCCCCTCTAGTTAAATTAAAGTACAGAGGCAAAATGGCTGCCAATCTGCTCAGCTGACATACTTTCAAATAAATAAATAATCAATCAATCTCCATATGTGAACATTAAAAGGAATACATATGCTGCAGATGCATTCACTAAAGGGACAGTGAAGGTATCATATGAATGAACATGACAGCCAGGACATGTCTGTCTCATTAGTATAGGCTCAGTCAAGCCAACTCCACCTCAACTTCAAAAATGCTGCTAGACAGCATATAATAATACCAGCAGCTACTGCTCCTATTGTTGGAGTTGCTATGGAGACCAGGTGCAAAGGTTTCAGAAGTCAAGAGTGAGCTCCCTGGATCAAGGCAGCATTCTCTTCAACTGCTGGCCACATTTCAGCACCACCACACCAATCACTGCATTACGTGCAGTCCTATGACAAACAAGTATGGTTGAACTACAACCATAAATTTGAACTAGATAGTTATTGGTGCCATTAAAGGGTCATGAACTGCCTTTTTTATTATTTTGTACTGTACTCTGAGGTCCACTTATAATGTAATCAAGATTTTTACATCATAAAATGTAAAAATTTAGAGGTATTAGGCTATTTTCTGTCCTGTTTTGACCCCCCTCATCAGAACGCTCTGTTTGAATAAGCATGGCGGATTGTAGACTCGAAAGTAAATGCCTACTGCTATGATTGGCTAACAGTTCTCATGTTTGACAGCCTGCACCCTTCACAGATGGACGAGCTGTGATTTAGGTTAAAACTAGGGATGCACGATATTAGATTTTCGATATGCTGACATTTTTCAGCTCATTTTGGCTGATAGCCAATGCCGATACCGATATATGTCCTTTTGTTTGGAAACAACACCAAGTCTCTCCTGTGCAGA
>SCHK01339992.1:0-10599 GCA_004124795.1 Poropuntius huangchuchieni
ATCGTGATTAAAATGCAGTGGTTGCCTCTAATTTTAAATGGCTACATAGAGTTTGGCCTGAAATAGAGCAAATAAACACCTTGTTCATGTACTTACATTTTCATTCTTTCCTCTCTTGCATAAATAAAAAAAATTTTTAATGTCGGCACTAGGAATTAGCCATAAAAAAAATCAAGATCAGTGCATCGCTAACAAGAAATGCCAAGACAAGTGTGTGTTAAAAAAAAAAAATTAGGGTCAGGTTTGATTGTTGAAGCTTTTAATCGGCGGGATGTTGCTATTGGTGTTTCTTAAGGAACAAAAGTTTGATTATTGTGTAAGGCCATGTTGTCAGAATTATCAAGATAGCCAGGCTGCCTTTTCGCTTCCTGTTCCTTACAGTTTGACCTTACATCAAGTCATCATCCACAACCTCATGATTCAGTTTATTTTTTGGCACTTGATGGTATATATCTACTGTACAGTATATGTACTGTATATGTGCCCATGGCCTTTAGACTATCTGCTGACTAAATCAGAGAATCCGAAATATGACTCAGACTGGTAAAATCATACCCTCATACTATAAAACCTCACCTTCTGTGACTACTCTCTAACACACATCTGTATTTCTATCAGTGATTTTACTTATGCCACATAATAAAAGGGGTTGGTTATAAAATTGACTCACTGGTTACTAATTTACAAATGACAAATGCTTTGCCACTCATCCTTACAGTGTCATTGTTCTGACGGTGTTATTAATCATCGCATTGTTGCTCAGGCAACTAACATCAAACCTTGAGCAAGCTTGACATGTTGACGCCTGTAAACAGATATTTACATGCATTGTGCTTTCCGTCAGACTGAGAGTTCCTGAATGTTTTACTCTTTTCAGATACTGACCGATGTGCTAAATTCCACCTTGTGATAAAATCTACACCTCTCTTTCGTGACGGGTATAAAACAAGCAAGGGCTGAGTCTCAACATGGGGCAACCTGCCCGAGCTCAGCATCGGCAATGAGTCTGGCAAAGCACCAGTTTTGGGTTGTTCTGACCACTAGCCAAGTTGAGGTGAATCCAAGCAGAACAGAAAATTCATGCTGGGCTGAAAAAGGCATCTGGCAGTTAAAACTTTTACAGCCAGATCTGTTTTTTCCATTATAGACATAAGTTTTTTGGGGGAAGTCTGCGGGTCCAGTTATTGTCTGTGTTATGATACACTGAAATTGCTTGTTTAATTGGTACATTTAAAAATAGTTCAATTGTAAAGGAAGTACACAAACCTTGTTGTCTTATAAGAGCTGCTGTGTCCATGAAAATGGAGAAGAAAACAAGTCCTTTCTGCAATTTTGGCTCACATAATTAATGTAATTATCTTGTTCAGATTTTTTCGTCTTCATAATGGTTGATGATTAGAAAGAAAATAATAAAAACATTAAATCCTGAAGAAGGCTCTGGTTTCTCAACCCACCCACGTATGACAACGTGCAAGACTCTTTATATTTTATGTTAATGTTCATGTATATATTCAGCTTTGCATAACTGGAATAAATGATTTTATCAAATAAATAAAAATAATAATAACTGCATTTATTAATCAATTATATTATGTAAAAATATATTAAAATAAACACAGTAATTTGAAATTTTATCTACTTTTTATCAAATAAATGTGGCCTCCATTAGCATTCTGCAATAAATAATGATGCAAATAAGAATATTGATGCTTTAGTTCTTTTTCTACAATGGCAAACCCATCAAGACGTATGCTTTGGGGTGTGTGTTTCCTGCTTTTGTGCAGGCAAGAATTTTATCCAGAGCATGTGGAATACCTCTCTCCAACCCGAGGGCAGTTTGGAGAGAGTATTTCAGAGTGGAGAGCTTTGGGGAGATGAACATCAGGATGTGACAGGATAAGTGATCCAACCGCCCGCAGGATGTTGTCACTCAAGTCCAAGACCATCTGTTACTTTAGTCTGTGGCACTTTGAATTCAGTCCTTGCTGTGTGAACAGGAAGGACCGCAGAGTTCACTTCACCCAGCATGCTCTGAGAACAAACTAATACGGTTGGTTCTTGGTAGGGATTAAGAAACTATTCCTGGGAAAAAGAAAAAAACTATTTGATTTAAACCATCCAAATTTACATTCAAGAAAGAGTGCTTTATCTTCCTCGTTGGTTTGAGAGTGGAAAAGTGTGGGAGGTTCATCCTGATTTAACCAAGCGTTAAAAACACCAAGGGCAAAGCTGTCAGATCCCTCAGATCCACAGACTGTCATGTCAATGAGATCTCTTTGAGCAAATGCTCTAGCTCTGTTATTAAAAGTAGGTGTATAGTAACTTTCCAGTGCCAGAAAGCTCTTTCACCCCCTACAAAGCCTTAGGTGAGAGCTTATAGTTGGCTTAAATTTACCACACAGAGTTTTGTGAATTATGTCCGAAGCAAATTATAACTTCTGGCTTCCTTCCACCCTCAGCAGATGGAGTGAGGTCTGAACTCCACATATTCCATCACTCATGCGCCCTGAAGAAAGATGAAGGGCCGTGCAAGGCAATAAAGGACAGATTCTACTTTGACATTGACACAGGTCGCTGTGAGCTCTTTGAATATGGAGGCTGCCAGGGCAATGCAAACAATTTCGAGACCCTGCAGGAGTGTGAGAAAATGTGTCTTGTGAAAGGTAAGGCAATATTTACCTGACTTGTGCTCTTCTATGACAAACAAATACAAATATGACTGTTTTTTTTTTTTAGAAAATGTCTAAACTTGTGTAAAATAACCTCTCGATTCAATGCGTCTCTCGAAATGAGGATGTGTCCTTTGTGTTAGCCAATTCCATTTTCCTTCAGTATATTGGATGACCTGACCTAGACTCATGTGTCATGACAGTATTCCACACACCCATGCTACAAACAGCAATCCAGATAAGCGTATCTTGGGTAAAGTTAAAGCAGAGATTACTAATATAGTATTTGGCAATAACTTATGAGAGACTGTGCTATATTGTGAACGAGTCAGAGCTAAGGAGTGTTTTTAGGCTCAGTTTGCAGCAGTGTATTTACTCAAAGTATTGCAAGATCTTGAGAGGCTTACTGCTTTTATGAAACACCCACTACATAACAAAAATATTTGGGAAGTAGATTATTTTAGGTACTGTACATGCACAATGAGTTCCAAAAGTCTGAAATTACTAGTGAAAGTTTTTTTTGTAGCAGTGTTGTTACTGTTAACTAACACTGAAAGTTTTAAAAAATAATTTTTGACATAAAATAAAATAGAAATATTAAATGAAGAACCTACAAAATTATTGTCAAAAGCGCAAAACAAAATTACATTAAATGCTAAAGTTAAAACTTAAAGTATAAATATAATTCCTCAAAATATTTTATTATATACTGTTATTGTGTATAAACAATAATAACATTAGTATAATAGTAAAATAAATGTAATCAAATTCAATCAAGTTTTTTTTGGTCATAGTTTTGGACGACAGTGAAGTCACTGGCATGTAAACAATAACAGCACATTAGTCTATGGGTGCAGCACAGTAATGTGGGTGTTGTACGTCAAATCTGTACTGTACAACAGCTGGAATGCTGTATTGACCAATCAGCATCCAAAACTATGTTTTGTTTTATAACCATAGAAATAACACACATTCCACCATATACTTTTATGAGAAGAGCGAAGAGTTCACCATGAGGGCGTCATTCCCAACAACTCATTAACAGCCCATAAAAAACAATAATGTAATGCATTGGTGTGGTACTGCAATTATGGATCAGTTTAGACTCAGCAAGTGTTATAATTATAACCTACACCATATTGCTTTTTGGAGGGCATGACAGATACTTATAAAAAAACAAGATCAGAAGAACAGTTTTTTTTTTTTTGTTCAGAAAACCTCCATGCTTTTAAACAAAGGCATTATTGTGTATGTTAGCCATATATGGAATAATGCATGTTTTGTAGCCCTTCAAAGCAAAGCTTTGATGAATACAAAGAATTCTAATGCAAGGAAAAGAAAACAAACCAAATATTACATTGTTTCATCTTCAATATTGGCATTGAATTAGTATATAAAGGCAGAAATGGAAATTACTTGAAGTCGCAGAGTCAAATTCATGGCAACAAGCCAAAGCTGAGATGAGAAAGATGAAAGATACCATTTAGGCAATCTGATTATTTCTACAAGAATAATAAGGAACTCTTGGTCCTTTTCCTAATAAAACGAGGACAAATATGCAGTTCACAGTAAAGTCTGGCCACATTGGATTATTTACAGCACTTTGGTTGGTTGGGTGAGTCATATCTCATTACGCTTTCCAGTGGGGGTCACTGTGATTTGGACGGGCCCCTGCAACGTTGCCTCCTGTGAGAGGTCATCATAATAATCAGCACAAAACAGACTGTGTCATGTGACTGCTAAACAAGCCTCAGTCCCATCACAGTCACAGAGTGGGGAAAACAGAAACTTTGCGGCTCATTTGGACAAACACCTCCAAGGACATGAGCTCTCGTAAATGCCTGCGAAGTATTGCCAAAGATCCCCCATGGAGGCAGTAGAGGAAATTGACTGCTGTGCTTGGATTCATTTCTTCTGCACTCTTCACCACATGCCCCTGATTATTTGCAGCTCTGCCAAGTCAGTTTCTAATTTCTGCGGCCACCAAACTTGCTTTTCCTAGGAATAGAGGGAGCATTTAACCCTTTAGACATAACAACCCTTCTAACACAGCATCTGGTCTTTGATGAACCAAAGAGGGTTTATGACACACTCCTCTGGTCAATGCTCTGATGTTACTGCCTGCTACATTCTTTTAGAAAAAAAAAAAAAATCCAAAATGGCTTTTTTTTTGCAGCAGCAGCAGTGCTACAATGCTATGGAAGAACCATCTTGGGTTCCCCAAAGAAACTCTCAGTGATCAATCAGTTTTTAAAATAACCATTTTTTTCCTTTTGTGTAAAGAAAGTTCCATAGTTTTAAAAATAAAGGTTCCATAAGGGGGTTTTCTTAGCAATGCCACAGAAGAACAGTTTTTGGTTCCCCAAATAACCTTTCAGTGAAGAACCTTAAAATATTTTTTTTTGTCTTGAACAAAAAAATGAGTGAAGAACATTTTAATAACCTAAAGAACCTTTTCTGCTATGGAAAGGTTCCATGTATGTTAAAGTTTCTTCATAGAACCATCAATGCCAATGCCACTCTATTTTTAAGAGTGCATGGTTGAAGGTCCTTCATGAACCATAGATGCCAATAACAATCTTCATGAATTGACTCAAGACAGACCTCTTTACGTGCATCTCTCAAGCATAACCCCTTTTTTATTAAAGAATAACCTCCTCTTCCTCTCTGTTTTCTCTGCACTGTAACTCTGCATTGCAGTACTGTGAGTATTTTAGGCTCTTGCTTGTCATGTTCCTAATTTGTTAGTCACTTTGGATAAAAGCATCTTCTAAATGAAAAAGCAACAATTAAACAAGCTCTCACTGTTTGCATTTATGCACTAAAAATTCAGTCAAAGGGAATCTCTTGAGTATATGGACAAACATCAAATAATAAACCACTACGAGAAATGAATGACAAATGTCTCCATCTAGTGAATCAAATCATCAGTGCACTTTAAAGAGTGGTTTGTTTGTGTTTTTGTATGTAAAGTATGAGACATGAGATTGGGAGAGAAAGATCATTTTCAAAATATTTTTCCCCTTAGAAAATCAGTTTCTTTAAAAAATATTTTGTTTAAATTTTGATTTGTGTTTTGAGAGGTGTCCCATAGGTGATTGTGTATTTTTGTGCCTCTGCTGGCAATAGATGGTATTGCAATTTGTTTGTTTGAGTCAATGAGGTGTATTATGTGTTGTGAGAGCTATCCATATTGCATCTACATTCATCTCAATGGGAGTTGCTCAGCTGGCGCAGAACCTACTTGAAAGTAGCTGTCTTACTGCCATGTTTTTCAATGAGCACTCAGTTAAACATATTGCGCATAAGTCCTGTCCTTGTGAGTAAATGATACATGGAATGAGAGACACTAGCCTGGCATCAAGACAATCTCCTTTCCTAAAAAGCACCCGAGAGGCTGTTCAGGAGAACAGCAGTTTTGAATTATTCATTTTGGTAAGTGTTTTAGATGCATCCCATCTACAATTCTGCTAGAAGTCGAAATATATTGACCACGACCATTTAAAACTGCATAATTCATTTGTAGCATTTCAATTGAGTTAATTTAATTCCGTTTATTAACTGTCCTTGTGAATGTGAACTTTTGATCAATGCTGTATGTGAGTGGTCATTTGCTAAGCTTAATTAGCATTCATCTGCTGCTCTCGGTAAGGACGAATGTCTGGGACGTAGAATATCAGAACACAGTATCTAATGCAGTGAGTTTAGCTCTCATTTTATTATGTACAACAAAGTGTGGAAACTGCTTAAGAGCTTGATGCATGTTGTCTGTCATTTTGCATGCAAGTTTTGAATGCATGAATGACTGGGATAAAATCTGGTGACAGTGTTAAAATCTGGTGACAGTGTTATCTTATATTGCATTTTAGAGCGAACTACACCTTTATGTCATTAAGATATTTTGAAGAAAAAAAACTGTATGTTGTCATGTAAAAGTTGGTGAGCTTCAGTGTTGTTTTTGGCCCTATTGACTTTCATTGTGTGGACCAAAAGCGGTTTTATTTTCTGCTTACTCAGAGTTTTTGTCCTGACCGTAATCGCATTTTAATAACTTTTAAGCAGTAAGTGAGACTACAGTTAACATTGACTTATATCCATAAGCAGCAACCGGCTTTAATCTGTATGGTCACTTTGTGACATTTATGATCAGGTTAGTGCGACTCATCATTCCTCCTAAATCCGATTTATTCGAAAGAAGAGAGAAAAACAAAATACCCTGATGATTTTTCCCTGCTGATTGGATTAAAGCTGCCTTTCCCCATGATGAATGACCGCTTAAGTGAAATATTTTAATTAGCAATGGCCATAAATAAATTCTGCATTACAGGGCAAAAACGTGGAAGGAAATTAAGTGATTTTTTTAATCTGTGGAACTCTGGAATCCAGCCATTAATTTATCAACAGGGTATGTGCTATAGATGGAGCTGGAATATATCAATCACTCCAGCCTGTCTGTGGCTTATGGCCAGGGTGTTTGTTAATGGGACGGCAGAGCTGTTTCTGCTGAAAGCCGCTGTTTTAGAATTCAATTCTAATATTTGTCTAGTTGTAATTCTTGCAACAACAAAAATGTGTACAAAAAAGTGCTGGAAATCCTTACCCTGAGCTGTAAAATTTTAGTAGTAGTTCACCCCCAAAATGGAAAATTTGCTGAAAATTGCCTTACTACCCTATATATGATATTTCAAAGCATGAAAAAATAAAATCTCTACTAACACTTTTAATATATGCTCATGTCTACAGTTGATGAAACAGAAGCTTTAAATAAATAATTACATGATTTATGGTCTGTCCCATCTTTTTCCTTGTTTTTTAGAGGATAAGAGTCCATGCCATCTGGAGGATGAGCCGGGGCCGTGTCGAGGACTGGTGCCTCGTTACTTTTTTGATTACAAGAGCCAGGAATGCAAGCGATTCTTTTATGGTGGCTGCTTTGGGAATGCCAATAACTTCAAGACTATAAAAGAATGCCATCAGAGATGTCTACGTATGTACCAGCAACATAATATTTTTCTTCTCTGCAATTTTCAATAATGATATATTGTATTGTACAAGCCCTGTGATTAAAGTCATCTGCATGACAAAGGTTACAGCCCTTTTGGATTCTGATCTCAATAACCTTCATTCCATAGTGCAATTAGCACTTTTAATTCAGCCTATTGTAATTCAGTCCACATTCTGTTTTTTAGCAGTAATTTGAACAGCCAGAGTCAGTGCAGAACTGCAAATGTAGAAAACTTCTCAGCACATTCAGTGCTAAAGGGGTCATATCATTAGGAATCAAATTATCCTTGAAGGATAAGGAGGTTAAAACTATACTGGATCCAACAGCAAACAGACAGCTTGTATGTGTTAGAGCAGCAATGTCCAAATGCATTTACACAGATGTCTTAAAGGGACAGCAGACGGTTAAAGGTCAGAGAGAAGGTGAAAACAACAACAACAAACAAATTTTGGCAAACAAAAAACCCTTGACTGGAACTACAGTTGTAGATGTCTATTCCACATACAGTACCATAGATGCTACAGAGATACATAGGCCTATTAAAATTAGATGTAAAATTGTATAAAAATTATTGTAAAATGATATACCAGTTAGTTGTAAATAAAGATTATTACAGTAGGTTTTCTTCAAATTTTCACATTAAATTCAGTGTTACTTGCTGTTTCTTTGTAACTGTTTTTGAAATTTACCTATGGCTTCTGAGTGAAAATTGTTTCTACACTAGCTTTCAAGTCAAATGTCCTAAAACAGCAACTAAGATGAAATACACAAAAATATAGCCAAAATTGCAATAATGGTGTCAAGTGCTAAACAGTTAATTGTTTGTAAGCATATCTTTGAATACATTAGTACTCAGCGTGACCATATGTCCTCTTTTTCATGGACATGTTTTGGCTGGTATTTCTAGGCTGGTATAGGTTTTGGATTTGTTTTCATATCAGTGTGCTCTCTTCCATCCTTATACTTTATACGTACACAAATTTGCATTGCTTTGATCGTTCCCTGCAGATCCCACCTTATCACACACAATTGCCTGCATTCTATTGGTTAAACTACTTTTCAGTCATTATTTTCAGCAAGTATGAAAACAATAGGAAAACAAAGCCAAACCCCAGACATTTTAGGCAATTTAGAAATCCCAGCCAGGACATGACTGGGAAAAAAAGGAGGTTATTCCAAGTATTAAACAGACAGGAAACATGTTAATAGTACTAATAGCACTAAGAAAAAGACTCTCTTGTAACAAGAGGACAATACAGATAATCTCATTTTTCATTTTCTTTTTAGCTGCCTCAAACCACATGGAACAAAATGCTCCATTAAAGCCAGAGGAAGAAGAAGCTAAACCCAAAACAGAACCTCTCATCAAACATGGTGAGATGAGTCACACATCCTTTTGGATTTTTGTTGGACCTTTTAACACGTGCAGCATCACAGAAAAACAAAAGTTTTGTAGAAATAGCAATAATACCTTTTATATAAATCATATTTGTTGTTTGTGTATTTGGTCATTTTTAGCTGAAGCTCCATTGAATGCATCACATTTGCCATTGCAGAGAATGTCCCAACCATCTGTACAGGAAGCAGGTGAGAGTCACACATCTCACACACACACACACACACACACAGGCAGAGGGTACTAGACAGCTGTGCCTTCGTGTCAGACAGTCTGTTTGTCTGAGTCCAGAGGGCAGCGTAGCAGCCATTTTTTCTGCCTCCTCCTGCTTATTTTGACAGTTAAGAGCTGCTCTCTGCTCCGCAGCCCCAGGGCACATGACATCCTTGTCTGGCACACAGATTGCACAGAAATCCAAGTCAAATATGCTATTTTTTAATGTTAATACTCAGTTTTGAAATTCAAAAAACTGAATATTAGTTTCTGTAATTGCAAGTATATTTTGTTGTGTTGAATTACCTCTTTTTGGGATTTGGGCTATTGAGGGGAATTGCAAACAAACTATTAAACACTTGCAATTTTCTGTATTTTCATGGTCACCATGTGTTAATGGGAGATATACATATTACTCCACATTTGTCTCTTCTTTCCTTAATCACAGTGGTTAATGAAGTATAATAAGTGATGTTCACCATCCTGTCAGCGTTCTGTTTTACTAATTTATCATTGGCAATTTACTTTCTGGGTTAAAAGTAACTGCAAATTAATTACAATAATTGCTTTTGGGTTAAAAGGGTGACTTGGATGCACAAAAGCTCTGTGGTTCCACAGAAGGGCAATGCTTAGATTTTACTGCCATCTAGTGAATCGAGTATGTAAAGTCACTAGATGGCAGTTTGTCACTCCAGCTAGAATGACTAGAGTGCTGCGGCAATGATGCATTCTTATGGGCCAACCCAGAATTTAGCATCAACCTGGTTTCTAAACCTAAGCTAGAAATGATCCACAGTCACATGACTTGTGTCAGCACCACTACTCTTTTTAAAAAAAAATAAAAAATCCCTGAAAGTTTGAGTTAGAATAGTTTGCAAGAGCATGATTATAAACACAATGAGGCGGTAAAAGCAGATGGGTGATGAACCAGAAGTGCTAAAATGCTAATTGTTTCCAAGCTTTGGCCTACACAATTATGTCATCCCTGCAGCAGTCATGTTATTCCAGCTAGAACTGCATAAAATTAATCTTAAACTAATTTAAAATGACATTTGATGTAGCCAGTTGGATCATATTTTAAACAACATCAAAGAACAAATGATTATAAAGTGGAACACTTTTCCTTTTCACATCCTATACAGTGGAATAAAATATGCAGAATAATCAATATATAAGAAATGATAAGGATCAGATGTGATGTATAATTATAATATGTACATATGGTACACTGCAATACAATTACAGTAATTGGTGCATGGTCGCAAAGAGACGTGAAAAGTGGCTAGTTAATTGTTTAATTGTGTAGCAGAAATGCA
>SCHK01340195.1:0-15765 GCA_004124795.1 Poropuntius huangchuchieni
AGGAAGGACGAAAAGAAAGAAAGAAAGAAAGAAAGAAAGAATAAAAAGAAAGAAGGAAAACATGATTGCAGAAAGAATGAAAAGATGGGAAGGGGGAAAAAAAGTCAGAGAGGAAGGAACTGATGGTAGAAAGAAGGGAAAAGGAATAAGCAAAGAAAAACGGAAGAAAGAAAAGAAAGTAGAAAGACAAACAGAAGAGGAAAAGGAAGGAAGAAAGAAAGACAGAAGGAAGGGTAAAAGAAAACAAACAAAGCAACAGATGAAGAGAAAACAGGAGAGCGTTGGTGCTGCTTAGCTGGAAGAGACTGAAGACGGACGGGAGGAGGAAGGAGAACGACAGCGGTAAACGGAGTGACAAAGAAAGAGCGAGAGATAGAGAGAGAGAGAGAACAGCAGAGAAATGCATATGCTGCTGGAGGGGAGTTAAAAGGTTTGGCAGGGGAGAGGTGGGGAAAGATTAGCTCGACTGACAACTCCATTAGAGACTTAACCCCGGCTTTGATCATCGCCTGAGCCCCTCTTCAGCCGGCCTGATGCAGGAGCCCAAACACAGCAAAGCTGACAGCCTCCTGAACGCAGGTCTGCCTGTGATCAAAGCCCTGTCTCTTACAGCTCAAGCTGCCTCACTCTCTCGCTGTTGTCCTGTGGGAGCTCTCAGACTGAGAGAGAGATCTCACAATGTGTGATTTACCCAGGTCATGCTGTGTAAAAAAAGACGCTATTTGCTTTTGCATGTTTTGATTGTGAGAGGTTCTGTGCAAGGAAGACGTTGTTTTCCTTTCTTTAGGTGTTCTCTTACATTTGTCACAGCCCTTTCTCCTGCGCGGCTCTGATAAAAACATAAACTCTACTTAACAAAAACACCGCCAACAAAAGGCACATGCTGTTAGACTGACATTTCAGCTGCTCACTTTCGTACCAAAGTGTTCCTGTAAACACATTGCATTTATGCAAATTAATTCATGTGAACTGAATATGTCGCTTAAATGCACACTTATGACATTGCCTGTGATCATTATCTGTATTACACAACAACCACAGTCAGTACTTGGTGGTAACATATATACCACCAAGAACTGACATTGCCAAGAGTTGTCATGACAGAAATATGTTTTATAATGGAAATTTGTATTTTGTGTTCCACAGAAGAATATAGAAAGCATTTGAAATGACATGAGCACCAGCAAATGACTTAGCATACTATGCTAAGTGTGAGTAAAAGTAAACACCTTCTCAATATGCTTAGTTCTCCTTCCTTGCTTGTTGCTCAAACATCTAACAAGCTCTTCTGCTACCATAACGTTGTATTATAACTATCAAAGACAATGTTTAATACAAGATGCGTATTACTTGTTACTAAACACATCAGAACTGCGACGAGGCAGAACGGTACTAAATTAGCCATATGGCTTATTAATCCTATGATGATTTATGGAGAGGGAATACATGCACAATGCCGTGCTTTAGTAAATGAGGAGGTACCAAAGTCTTTGTTGTATGATTTATAATATTTGTTTTTTTAAGAATGCCAGGTGAAAAATAGAGAGAACTCCTGCCTGTGATTGTGAAAAAAATGGGTCTTTACCTACTGGCTGGTATCCCTGCCTTGTGGGGCCACCAAACGGATTTCTGCTTCCAAAAGATCCCGCGTCAATGGATCCGTAAGACATTCTGGGTCCTCCAATGATTTCTTGAGCAGCTAAATGGGACTAGTCTGCACACACACACACAAAAAAACAAGAACACATAGTTATAACCACAATTATAGAATGAGAAAGAACAAGTTAAATTAATCTTATATCAATTAAGCAAAACAATTATTTATTTATTTATTTATGGCACCCATCAAACAATTTTTTATTTTTATTTTATTTTATCAAATCAAATCAAATCAAATATTTAATCTAAGATTTTATATATTATATTAATATATCTAATATGTGTCTAAACTTTTTTTCCACAACACACCAATGGACCATTCATAGTTTGATGAATATTGCAGACAAACAAACATACAAATAATATTATTATTAATATTTTAATAATGAATAAATGTATTACAATTAATTAATTTTCAGTAGTAATGTTGTAATGTACAAACAGTGAATGATTTAATTCACACCATTCAGGTCAAAAACATGCAATAAAATGAAACCCACATGTGTAATAGATCTAATAGATCTACTTGAATGAAATCAGTCCTGACCCATCTAAACTGTGACCTATCAAACTCCTGGGGCCTGGTGCGCAATTAACAGAGGCGCATGTGCTACTTCATCAGTGCACTGAGACTGTGTGTCAGTTACATTCATTAGCAAAGTGCTGAAGGTGTGAACTAATATGGGGCATCTGTGGCACGATTTCACCCCACAGTGACATGTACTTTGCGTGTGTAAGTGCGAGCATGAATTAAACCCCTTGTGACACAGTTACACTACTCATGCCATGAATCAGTCCTCGCGAACCACTCAGTCATCTGCACTGGCCGCTGACATTCATAATAAATTTGTGAGGGGTGTGTAACATGGTTAAAAGGTTAAAGAATGCATTGGGAAAGCGTGTGTTGACCACCTCACCCTCAACACAGCGTGCACAGTGAGATAACAGACCTGCTCAGTGGATTCACCTACAGTACCATCATGTCACAAATACAGCATCAAATGTCATCATCTACATCATGAATGAAGACTACAGAAATCACACTTCACATGCTACAATCCTTGCATTGGAATTAAAGGGATAGTTTAGCAATAAATTCAAATGTCCCGCATGTAGATGAATCAACTAAATGTAAGAATTTTTGGAGTGCTAGATTTAAGCAAATTAATAGACAGACAAAAAAAGTGACTAAACAATAAATTATAGTGACAATAATATATCGCACATACTGTAATGTACAGAGTTAATAATAATAATAATAATAACAACAAATAAAATAATGAAAGAAAAAGACAAATAAGATATGGTGCAATTATAATCAGTTATAATCATGACATCATATAATTTCCCTGCACAAAATTTGTTTATTTTTTTTTATTTTATTTTTTGCAGCATCAAATTAAATTTAATTTAAAATAAGACAAACAAGATAAAAAAAAAAAACAAGACAAACAACAAAAATAAATAATAAAATAAAATAAAATAAATATAAAATAAAACAGACAAACCTGGTACAAATATAATTCAGTGTGTACATATACATAGAAAAGCCAATTTTAAATGAGTATGTATACATACATACTCATATAAAATAGACGATAATAATAATAATAGTAATAAAAATTTGTGTGCTTATCCCAAATTAATTCACTAATTTAGTGAATAACTTAGATTTCAGTTTGTTTGTTTTTTTTGTTTTTTTTTCTTATGCTTTATAGCTTCAAACTATGAATCATATGGACCACATTTACAGTTTGATCATTCTAAGGTGCTTTTTTGACATTTTGGCAGCCGCAAAACTTATTCACTTTCATTATGCTGAATATAGAAGACAAGACATTCTTCAAGAATCCACCTTTTCTGTTCCACGGAAGAAAGTAAGTAAGCTATCCGGTATGCAACGACATGTAGGTGAATAAATGACAATTTCCACTTTGAAGTAAAGTACGCCTTTAAGCAAAAAAAAAAAAAAAAAAAAAAAAACTTTGCAAAGTTTTAAACATTTCATATGATTAAAAGTTTATTATTAGGAATTTCTGTAGATCCAGGCAGGATATGCACGCTAGACTCTAAAAGTGCAGAAGAAAGTGTGAGGACCTGTGGAGATAATGACAGATGTCTCCGCTGAAAAAGATTGCGTTGTTTCTGAAGCAGAGACTGAAGGTGGGCGAGGTGGCCAAGCCTGCGGGAGGAATGAGATGGAAGATGAAATTTGCCGGGCCACGTGGCCAAATAATCCGATTAATTTCCATAGAGCGGGAAGATTAATTACTTTTGGCAGCAATAAAACATTTCTGTGCTTCTTGATTTTGAGCCCAGACAATGTTTTGCTGCTTCTTGCTCATGCTCACTCAGATCCTAGGAGATATTTACTTTGACTATTTTTGTTTTGACTATATTTGCCTACATTTTTCAATTAATTTTTTTTTTCTTTGCTTCTTTGCTTTGCACAGTTCACAAAAAAAAAAAAAAATGTAATGCTGCTGGTAATTTCTCATTTCATTCAACATGATATTTCTCTTTCACGCCAAATAAGACTATAAAGTGGGGTCATCGGATTACAAAACCTGTATTTAACAGAGTCCGCTTGTGATCAGATTGGCCAAAACTGATGTATCTGAATTCTCAGATGGTAATTAAACTATAGCTTAGTTCTGTTAAACCTTTCCAGCCTCAGGTTTTGCTGTCACAAAGGCTTCCATCATGACTGGATGGACTGACAGAGCTCTGACTGACAGGTCACTCATATAAGAAACACAGCGGTTGATTAACTCAGGTTGATCAGTCTGTCACTCACAATTAGACAGCTGTCTGTTCCTCTGCTAATCATGTGACCGGACAGGAAGGGGCAAGAGGACACAACTGTATTTATAAAATGTACTTGATCCCAATGTTTCAGGATGTAATAAATATTTGAAGCAAGTACTATTAGTACTGAAACCTGCTAATGAAGTCATAAAACTACTACATACATAGTATTACATAATGGATAGCATGTGCAAATATTCTGCTGTTAAGTAGTAACTGGAATTAATTTGAATATGAAATACTTTTATTTCAACAGTCATTCCACAAACAACATAAAAAATGTATGATGTGAAATGCATTTAATTTAACTTAGGATATACTGTTAATGTTAATTTAATGTTAATGTTTAATGGCATGGCAGTTTAGAAGAAGCCAATAAAAGTACAGTTCGAAAGAGCTGTAGTACTGTGCAAGTGACCCTTTATAATATTAACTGTTTTTTTTGTTTGTTTTTTTTTACAAGATATAAATTTGAGGTCAATTATGGATCATACATTGCCCTAATGTAACATGGGTAATAAAGAGCCTTCACCATAAAAATGAGCTCTAAAAATACACCGTGAGAGAAATTGAGAGAGACTGATAGAGCAAAAAATGAGAGCGTTAAACTAAAAGCGACAATTTTTGGAACTTGTAGTTGTTAGGAAGAGCTAGAGGTCACTCTCACAGCATAACATCACGAACTCTTACCATGCACAGACTGCCACTACATGGACTGTCACAGACTACATTTCCCATCAGCCATCTCCCCAATCACTATCACCTGTTCACACAGCTGCAGCTCATCACACTCACACTACTTAAGCTTTGGCCTTTGATTCACTCGACACGGAGTATTGTTTAGCGTACATCATTCCTGTTTAGCTATTCTTCTGTCATATCCACAGTATTCTTAGCCTTGCCTGTTTATCCTGGTTTTTGACTCTTGCCTGTTTCCTTGGAATTACCGCTTAGCCTGCCGATTCGGATCTTCATTGTACCTCGCCCTGACTTCTGCTCCAGGATTTCCCTTTATCGCCTTGCCCTTACTGATACTGTTCACCGATCGCCGACCCACGCTACTCCCTGACCACTCTTGTGTTTTGCCTCTGCCATTGATGTTTGCCGTTGTTGTGACTTTGCCTGTGTTTTGACCTCGTCTTTGAATAAAGAAGCCTGCACATGGATCCACCTGCTTCCTGTCTTGTTGCTTACGCAACAGAATACTCCGCCACACCAGGATCCAGCAGCTTTTCAAAAGGACATTGGCCAGGTATGGACATTGCCAGTTAGCTGCTAAGACTCAAGCAGGGCACACGCTCGCTGGAGGACTACGTCATGGATTATTTAAACAGGGCTAATCTTGCCAATCTGCTGGACTGTTTATTGATAGACCTTTTTTGCGAGGGTGTTAACCAACCGCTCAGATCGCAACTTATTCAAGAGGGTCCCCGTTCATCACTAAGCGACTTCATGGACTATGCTTCATTGATTGCTGGTTCAGCGTTTACTTTGGGTGTCTTGGAAGAGGAGCACACTTACAAAATGGCGGCAACAGCGGAGCCTGATCGCAAAATGGCGGACATAACAACGCCCTGGTCAGTCACAGCTGCTAACCTTGGATCAAGCTAAGACACAATAGTTCATCATGAATCAACCCAAGTCACAGTAAATCATCATGGACCAAGCCATATCTCGACCGATCATCCAGAGCTGCGTCACATCTCTGTCGATCTCTCAGAATCTCATCACATCTCAACCGATCTGTGAACCGAGTCTCGCCGCGGCTCGTCTGACAAGCTCCTGTCACTCTCTGCCTGTCGCCACCCAGCTGTTCAAGGTCAATTCATCACTACTTCCATCTGATTTCCAGTGTGAGGGATGCACCGCTGGTGTCTGCACGTGCAGCCGGCATCCCTAAACCTACTAACTCTAACCTTCCTGTTTGTGAATTGATTCCCCTGTCTGCTGCACTTCCAATGTGGGGAATTGCTTTATGGTATGTTTGGGCTGCATACACCACTGAAACTATTAAGGTAATAGCGGCCACTGTAATGTCCCCAGAGGTGGTGGCTGAGGCTGCGGAACCTCTTGGGGTGGTGGTGCTCGCTGCTGTGTTCCCCGAAGCAACGGCACCCGCTGCAGTTTCTCCAAAGGTGGCGGCAAAAGCTGCAGAACCTCTCGAAGCGGCGGTGCTCGCTTCAGCTCTCTGCAAGGTGGTGGCATCCAGCAACACGTTTCCAGCATATCACGGTCAAAGGAACCGTTAATGAATTCTCCCTGTTCTCTGAGGTTAGGGCTGTAGAACCTTCGGAGGAGGCATCAACCGCTGCAGATCCTTTGGGGGTGCCAGCCGTGGCCGCCCTTCAGCCTTCGGCCCTCGGCCCAACCACGGAGCTCAGGTATGAACTTTCACTCAGTCCTGCTCTGGCCAAGGAGGTCGGCTATGAACTATTGATTTGTACTTTTTAGACTGTGGAAGCTATCAATGATCTCCAAGCCAGTCTTGTACAGGCTGAGGAGCCCACTGATGAATCCTCACCCGGTTTCGAACCAACCGCATTGTCTGATCACAAACTATTAAATTTTAGTGTTTCCAGTGATGTGTCTGATTCCAAGCTGCATGTTATGCCCCCCTCAGTCAGGGAACCTGTACCCCTTAATTTGACTTTCCTTCCCACAACTAACAACAAAACAATCAAATCGGCTGTGTTTGCCATCACTGCCCTGAAACACACCTTTGAACCCATAGAACTGCCTGTCATGAACTCAGAAACTGGTAACACCCTACATGTTTATTCAGTCCACTCCAGATCCAACTTGGACTCTGTTTCTGAACCTCTCATGTTCCTAGCCTCAGTCCCTTGGTACCAGAATGCCCTGCCTGTGTTGTCTATCTCTCTTTTGTCCATGTTACCTGTCTATCCTCGCCTCAGGTTCCTGGTGGTCTTCTGCTCCGCCATGGAGGTCTTCGGCCCTGTCTGCTCTGCACTGGTGGGCTCCCGCTCTGTCTGCTCCACCGTGGAGGTCTTCGGCCCTGTCTGCTCCGCACTGGTGGGCTCTTTCTCTGTCTGCTCCGCCCAGGAGGACTCCTGCTTCGCCTGTTCTGCCCTGGAGGGCTTTCGTCTCACCAGGTCCGTTCTGGTTCTCTGCTCTGCCCCAATCCCCGGCTCCCACTCATGGACCTGGCCCTCCGTTCCTCCCCCTGTTCCGCCTCCACTCCACCGCCCTCCGTGATTAATGCTGTTGGAGCATCTGGAATGTTAGGAAGCGGTGCCTGCCCTTTCATCCAGGCACAGCTAGAGGTCACTCTCACAGCATAACATCACAAACTCTCACCATGCACAGACTGCCCCTACATGGACTGTCACAGACTACATTTCCCATCAGCCATCTCCCCAATCACTATCACCTGTTCACACAGCTGCAGCTCATCACACTCACACTACTTAAGCTTTGGCCTTTGATTCACTCGACGCGGAGTATTGTTTAGCGTACATCATTCCTGTTTAGCTATTCTTGTCTGTCATATCCACAGTATTCTTAGCCTAGCCTTGGCTGTTTGTTATAGTTTATTTTTCGTTTAGCCTTGCCTTCCTTGGAATTACCCCTTAGCCTGCCGATTTGGATTTTCATTGTACCTCGCCCTGACATCTGCTCGTGTTCCAAGATTTCCCTTTATCGCCTTGCCCTTACTGATACCATTCACCGATCACCGACCCACGCTACTCCCTGACCACTCTTGTGTTTTGCCTCTCCCATTGATGTTTGCCGTTGTTGTGACTTTGCCTGTGTTTTGACCTCGTCTTTGAATAAAGAAGCCTGCACATGGATCCACCTGCTTCCTGTCTTGTCGCTTACGCAACAGTAGTGCTAGTTAAACAAATTTAAGCAAATGAATAGACAGCTAAATAAATCAATTAAATAAAAGATTTAATTGAAAGGCTAAAATAAAAACGTCTTTCTGGCAGGCAGCATACCCATGGACTAGCCACAGTTTGTTGTGCACACAAAAATGTAAAGAGTTGGTAATAATCATTTATGTATCATTGTTATTTATAATTACTGCTGCAATACTACGGTTTTATTTTTTATTTTGTTTTATTTGTTATTTTATTTGTAATTATTATTTTATAGTTTATTAACTATTTTATAGTTATAGTAATAAAAATTGCCTGCAGAACTAAATGGCCTTGTAAAATGACAGCAATTTTCAAATTCAGTACTGCGTCAGCTGAGCAGCTGCCAATTAAGTTAAAATAGTACTGTCAGGATTTACTAAAGACACATAGTGAAGAATTAGCACTGAAAAGGCGTGGACAGGTTTATTTTTTCACCTGACCTTACTGAATATGCATTTGTAGGAGTTTCACTTTCAGACGCAAACGTCAAATTACTTGTATTTGCGCCATTATTTAACGACCAAAAAAGCATGTCTTAAACCAGGCAGTCATTTGCACTGCTCTTGGTAGATTGCGCTGGTCATTCTGTAAATTATCTGGCTGCGTCTGTTTTTTAATGAGCGCATTGTTAGTAAATCACCCACAAAAAATTCCTCTCCCATTGGTACTTTATGGAATTGCACTGTAAAGCTAATCTGACCTGTTTAGTAAATCTGGCCCTAAATGTTTTATAGACCACTTTGATTTTAGTGAGTAAAAACACTGTACTGTATTATTAAATAAATAAACATCTTATTGAAAAAAAGAACATTCACAAAAGGGAACAGGGGCTCGCACTGTATTCAGACCTTGAAAGAATCACTGAGAGGTGATTTGAGGTGAAAAACAGAAAGCAAGAAGAGACAGGAAGGAGGGAGGGGGCATATGTGTCATCCCACAGCTGCCATTGAGGTGTCTTCTGTCTCTTTTTGTGTGTGTGTGGTGAGCAAGTGTGGGAGAGCGAGTTTGTCAATGCGTGTTATCAGAGAGGAGGTGGAAGTGGGCCGGCAATAAATACAGCCATCAGAGGCCGTGCAGGATTGTGGGCCGACAGGGGGCCGACAGAATGCTTCATCACTTCCTCTCATTCTGAATTTGTCCCCTCACTCCGCTCCTCGTCTCCCATTATCACCACAGAGAGGCTTAGCACAGCACGAGAGCACACAGTCACAAAGCGGAACACTCAGGACACACAGCCACTGCTGTCACATGGCCTGCTTATTTCTCTCTCTCACACACACACAGCAACAGTGTGCCCACCTGAGGGTTTTATGTGGGTGTGTGTGTACCATATCACTCATAGAGTCCGTAAACACCAGCAGTGCACAGTCTCAAAGCCTGTAATCCATATTTTTACAGAGTGATTTACAGGCATTAAGGATGTCAGGCCAGTTACTCTCAATCTGCCCCAATACTCTATGGCTACATCCAGCCAGTGTCTGGGATTGACCGCATTTTCTAACAGGTTTGACTGCTACATTTTTCAGTAGTGAGCTCAGCTGTTGTACAAATAGCTTTGCTTTTCAGGATACAAATTATTGGTGTGGCACAGTGGCGATTGCTTTAAAACATCATAAGCATCATAAGTCAAAGCACTACTTTACCTAAAATATTATCAGTGATGTTTACCCGTTTAAAAAAAGATGCATATATTATATGTTCTTTTTGGAGCGTTTTAATATTGTAGGAAATAAAGTGCAAAATTTCACCTAAGTGTGATATACTTTAAATGTACATTAAATACACTACCGTTCAAAAATTTAGATTTTTACGGTCACAATGGCTGCATTTATTTAATCAAAAATACTGTAAAAACATTTAAAATAACTAATTTCTATTTTAATATATTTTAAAATGTAATGTATTCCTTTGGTAGCAAAACTGACTCCAGTTGTCAGTGTCACTTGAAATCACAGTCTAATATGTTAATTTGGTGCTCAAGAAACTTTTTTATTATCAATGCTGAAAACAATGAAAACCATGATACCATGATTATTTGATGAACAGAAAAGAACACCATTTGCATGAAATATAAATATTTTGTACTTTCTTGCTCTTCTAGTTTTTTACTATTTACTTCCATATTGCTAAATAAGGTGGACAAGCCCTTATGTTTTCATAAAAATATAATTACCTGCAATGCTTGTATAGGAAATCAATTAAACCGTAGATTTAAAAACATTTAACATGTTTTTACATGATCCCATCTTAATGCATCTCTTGTAGGAAGGTGTTTCAATTCTAAAACATTCTCAACAATAGAAACAGACAGATTGCACAGGCTTTGAAAAAAATCTAAAGAATTCTGTGAAATGGATTTAGAGATGGTTAAATGGAAGCAAAGGCCACACTTTCCACAACAAACAGCAGTAAACACCAGATGTAATCAGAAGGATAGCTAGAACTATGTGAAAATTATCTAAATCCAACATCATTCTTCAAAATCTTAAATGGTGGTGTTTGTTGGGGATGCAGAATTTTTAGCTATAAGAGTAAGGGAAAAACAACAATTTCATTGAATCATATGTACATATATGTTAAGCATGTACAGGTTGATGAGGCATCTAATGTGTTATTACTTAGAGGAAATAAATAGAAACATTTGCTAATTTAGTTGTCATAGCACGAAATGTATAGCCCCCTCATTGTGCCCTAGACACTTATCAGTATCTAAAATTAATAAGCAAAAATATTGAATAAAACACAAAGTGTGAGGGATGACTTCATGAATGATGGCTGCTCCAGTTCTGTGTCTTTCTGCAGAGTTCTGTGGGCGCAGATTTTATGTAGGCCTACTCATCGCCTACTGTTAAATATAACAATGCAGTAAAGGGAACAGTAGCTTGACATGGTGCCATGCATGTGCGTCAAAGCACATGAGGGTGTCATTTGTTTGACGCAGGAAAAATAAGGAAAACCCATCATTAAAGCTATTGCTCATTCTTACCATTCAAAATGATCTAATATTAGTGTTTTATGTTGTTAAACCCCTGCATACTGGTTTAAAGCCCTCATTTTGGCTTTCAATCCTATTAATAAAAAGAATGCTAACAGAGGGATCATAAAGAGGACGCATACACACAACTCCAAAAATTTTAATTATAATTTATTTAATGTAATGTTGCTCTAAACCTGTACACTCTAAGGGGAAAAAAGAGGTACAAAAGCTGTCATTGGAGCGGTACCCATTTTGTACCTTATTTTCCCTTAAATATATATTAGCATCTAAAATGTATACCTGAAGTTGTAAATGGTAGGCCTATATATTAGTAACTTTTGAAATGGTATAGCCACTGTGACATCTTTCGTAGCTTTTTTCTGAGAGTTTAGGATATTTCTTTAGTGAAGGATATTTTCTTTACTACACAAATTCATAATTCTATAAAAACATGGACAGAGGCTGTGTAACAAAATAAATGTAGTTTAGGAATAATGTTTAAATTAAATGATAAAAACACTTACAACATGCCACCAGGGGCCATTCTGAAGAGGTCTCAAATATACATATACATATACATATACAATACAAAATAAATTCCAATTTATCCAGTGAAAAAAAAACAATAATTTCTTTACCTTAAAACTGTCCAGATGGAATAAATCTTATAAATGCTGATGTTAAGATTAAAAAAGTAAAAGTAATTTAACAAGAGCATAACAGATTCAATTTAGTAACATATTCCGCTTATTTTTGGAGCCTAATAGACATTCACCAATAGACAGTCACCATTATGGTGTCCTCTAATTTTCGGTTGGCTAAGCAAAAACTATTTTTATTGGTCATCTCATACTTTCATTATATGGAAAGTACAGCTTGGACACTGTGAGGCATCTCTTTTTTCACTAGATAGGGGGGGAAAAAACAAGGATCTGCAGCAACATGACTGTAAGTATACCAGAATTTTCATTTTTGATGAAACTATCCCTTTAACATGGAGCAAAGTTATCACTCTTGAGTTTGGAGTCTCACTAACATGGTGTGAGGAATAGATTTTCTTCCACTGCGATGTGTCTCTTTCGCTCTGTATTCGTGTCAGCCTTGTAAACAGAGGGATTGCTCGTTAGACTTTAAAAGCTTCAATCTCTAAAGCTGCCCCTTCAAAAGTCTTTGCTCAAATGGTGTTGACATTCAGTTCCAAAAGCAGAGAGTGAAGGACACATGCACTCACCCCCACACACACCCACCCAAATTTAGACAGTACAATTGCCCTGTCACAAATAAGAAAAACTCATTATTAAGATAAATTGCCAAGTTTTTGCCCAAAAATAACCTCCATCCAGCCTCCCCTATCAGAACGAGTGGTCATCATCGATGCGGGTGCCGGGTAGCGGACTAAGTCATGTTAGCTAGTGCAAATGATTCACCCTTTTTATGCCACATCAGCCACTTCACAGCACTTACACATTTACCACATGCCAAGAGCGTCATTTAGACATCAAGCCATCCACCAGAAAGGAAGTAGAGGGATGTCAACTTTGTTTCACTGGTGGGTGCTTTTATACATTCTTTCAAGTCTTAACAAGCTCCCTTTAGATAAAACAAGGAAGCAGTGGCTAAGCTGGTGACTCACCGTTCCACAATTATTCACGGAGCACACCAGGTCATGTTTTCATTCATGATTTGTCTCCAAACTAGCCACCAAAACGAGCTGGCAAACAAACAAGTTTGGAATTCCATCATTAAAACATTCTGTCTAACAAGCTTGTTAATGATGAGGGGGAGGATGTGAGTTAAACGTAATCTCTCCCACTATCTCACGCTCGTAGCTTGCTGAGAATTCCCTAACAGGATTCTGCTGAGAGATCCAAGGATAGCATAACACAATTTTCCAAGTAATCAGCCGTTAACAAGAGGTCTGGGAAATACATGGCTTTGAAAATAATACAATGGGAAAATTATTAGCCTGTGTCTGATTTTTTTTTTTTTTTTATGCCAGAGGTGCTTATCTTCTTAGCAGCATTGTTTGGCATACAAAGCAAAGTAAAAAACACTTATGAATCTTTCAAAAATGGCAATAGTGTGTCTGCATTTGGTCTCAGATTTCATTTACCAAGAAATAGCCTATTACTATTTTTGGTAAAGGAGTATACAACTTATATGAAGAGTATCAAACTGACTGACGTAATTGAAAGCATGGCTGGAACATGACATTAATTCTCAAAAATTGTTACATCCCAAATTTTATTTTATTTTATTTTATTTTATTTTATTTTATTTTATTTTATTTTATTTTATTTTATTTTATTTTTTATTTTATTTTATTTTTACTTTTAAAGATTACCAGAAATCAAGTTGTTTTTAACAGAGAAAGTGTGCCTAACTGCACTCAATAAAAGCTAAATCCATTTACCGACTGCCCTAAAATGATCTCCTGACCCAGAGGAAAAATGTAAACATGACTGAAATTTAAAAAACAACAACGAACGAACAAAAAAATGGAGTGAAAGTGTATATGAACAAGATAGTTACTGACCTTTCTATAAGGTGTTCATTTTGTTTCAGCCCATTTTGTGAATGGCACACTTGCTTCTCTCAAAAATCTAGATGTGCGTTCATGCTTTCAGGCGAGACTGCATCTTTGGAGAGTATAATAATACGCTTGCAGAGAGTCACAAATGGCTATATATAGGCTGTGTGGAAAGCTCGTATATAGATATAGTTTGGGCGTGTATTATGCTAATTACCACCTGCAGGCATGTGCTCTCTCATTTAGAATAATCTGGATTCATCAACATTAGAATGAGGGGAAGAACAAATTTATGTGCTTAAGCACCTGTTGAAAAATTTGCATCAGATTCACTAAGGATAAGAAAATGTAGATGCAATTATATGAGAATGAGACCCACTGTTTCTGGCAACATGAATATAATAAGAGATCTGTGAACTACGAAATCTGACTCTGTGGCCTGCAGCACCTAGTTCTTGATGATGGAGAGTTTTTTTTACAGCTGGTTTCATATAAGACCAGCTGCTCTATTTGTAAAAGATAGGCTTGCTTGTTTCTGACGATACTGTCACATTTATAAGATATGAAGACAGCTGGCCCAGGTAAGTATCAATAACACTTAAAACACAGCCTGTCCACATGGCGAGAGAAGAATTCAGTAACCTTCGGTTAGAACGGTGAGAAGAGAACAGAGACTTTAATGATTTCATTTGTTAGAGAGCTCTTAGAAGACTGGTCACACGTTTTTTTTTTTTTTCAATAAACCCCTCCGTGCATTTGGATGAGTTATAAGGCAAGTCTGGCTCTGCTGTTTATGTGTCATTTGGCTTTATCAACATATTCCGCCTCATAATTTATTTAAAATGAGTCACCTGGGATCTAAAGGCCCTTCTGCAGTTTTTCCACTGTGAATGGAAGACAGACAAAGCCATCCAGGCTGGAAAGTTTTCAAATTCGAAATAGACCAATTTGCTCTCATCTGAGCACAGCCCACAAGCAACAACCCATTTGCATATGGTTGCCGTCTAAATCACCCACAAACCCCTTTGTATCAGTCGGTTAGGCTTTTGTAGCTGCTTTTATACATGACTTTAGGTGTGATATTCTATGAAGATTAATTGCTTCTACTATAACCTCAAAACCATAGGGAAAACTCTGCACACATAATGTGAAATTTGAAAACGCATAAAAATGGTTCATGACCATTTCTAGATTTATAATGGCACAGCAGCGCAAACGATGCAGATACAGAACTTTGTTATGCAGATGCACTTAGCTGCAAATTATGTCTTTACAATCTTTCCTTTTAGGTGTTTTGCTTCACTCAGCAGATAAACGGAGCACACATGGCTTGTGTATGCTGAGATAATGCGTTTAATGCATCCACGTTCACTTCATCCTGCTTTTAATATCCATCTAACAAAAAACCCCAAAAAAAACAATACATGTTCATAAAAATTGTCACTGGCTCGGATTCCACTTAAATAAATAAATACAATATGAAATCATGTTTTAAAGAGTTAATTATATAATTATTTGAAAGTCCATTTAATAATGCATGAGAATAAAATACACTGGCAAATCATAATTAGGTCATAAAAACTCAAAATTAAGTCAGAAATATAACATACTAGGTTACAGTTATGAGTCAAAAACTCATAATTATGAAATAAGTCATGAAATAGTCAACAATAAGAGTCAGTTTGAAGTCAACTGACATCAAAACTGACAAAAATTCAAAAAATCATAATTATGAGATAAGTTGAGAAAATTAAAATTATAAGTCTTAATGTGTCATAACTTTACAAGTCTAAATGATGACATTATAATTATGAGATAAAGCAGAATGAGAATTTTTGTAGATTAAGAGAATTTTATTACATTTTTAAGAATTTTAGAGTTAATTATAGTAGCAATTTAGAGATATAAAG
>SCHK01340213.1:0-10324 GCA_004124795.1 Poropuntius huangchuchieni
TACATGCATGTGTTTGTATTTATATATACATAAGAAATATAAACAGTGCACACTCATATATTAAGTAAACAAAAAATTTCTTTTATTTTGGATGTCATTAATTGTTTGACAGCACTATATATATATATATATATATATATATATATATACACTTATTTATTTATTTTTATTTTTTCCCAGGAAAAGTACATATTTTTTGATCATTCTACTGAACATTAAACATTAAAATGACTTTTCTATAAGCTTGTTTGATCATATTTTGGCTAATGACCAATATAATATATATAACATGCACAAATTCATGAAATTAAAATAAAATGTTTTACATAAAATGTATTCATATTGGTGCTGATAATCTCAAAATAGCCTAAAATAATAATAATAATAATTATTATTATTACAATTATTAATTAAATAAACAATGTTTTTATTGTTTTTTATTGTGCTTTCATGTTTTGTTTTGTTTGTTTTTTGTCATCTTTAGCGTTTGACAGTCCTATAACAATCATATTTAGACATTTTTGCAAAACATCTGTTTAAGTTTCTACAAAAGAATTAAAGTCATATCAGTCTGGAATGACATGAGGATAAGTAATGACAATATTTTCAAGTATCCTCAATCTGTTTTAATTTGCTGATTTTTAATATAAGAAAATCAATGCATAAAGTCTTATGTTTGACTGTGTCAAGCTCAAATGCAAGTTGCTGTTCAGTTTTGTGCCGGAGAAAGCAAGCAGCCTCATTACCGCTGATGGAGTGTGATTAATGGAATGCTGATGTTTGAATATTCGGGCGAGCGGGTGGGTGGGGGCGGAGCCTTGGCTGGAGTGACAGGAGCCGGATGCAGAACACTCCATCACAATCCAGCCTCTCTCCCCCATAAAGAAGAGATGGAGAAAAAAGAAAATGGAAAGAAAAAACAGCCAAGTGTGGCGAGGGATCAAATCATCTGTTAGCTCCAGTGGGCAGGCCTGCTAGATTACCAGCCAACTTTTCTAGCCATGTCAGCTGTTCTGGTACCAGCCCTCGACGGCCGCGGCCAGACCAATCTGATGAGACACTTGAGTGGGCAAGTAATTCATATTTCCTAAATGAAAGAACACAGACGGAAAAAAACACCATCTCTCAGCATTTTTTGCGAAACTAAGAGAAGGTACGGTGCGGACAGAACTGTGGCTGTTGCTTGTGTTACAAAACGCAATATCTGCAATGTAGAAGTTCACTATGATGACAAAAAGAGATGAAAATGGGCACGTCCGAACAAGAATGTCTGACTCCATTAAACCGAAAGACAGCCGCACGCACAAATGCACAACAACCTCATCAAACACAATAACCTCCCTAAAATCTCTTTGCGAAATTACACTTGCTGGCTTTCGGTCAAGTACACTATTTCCTGCTCCTGCTAAGAGGTGATTTGGTGTGCTTTAATTAACCTTGTAGACTAATTGCTAATAATGATAACCCTCTCCTGCTGCGCAGACCTTTCCTGATGTTTAACATGTTCCACAGATGCTGTGAGCAGGTCAGACATCGTACAATAGTGCTAATAATACTTACGAAACAACCGGAGGTGCTACATTCAAGGTTAGGACAAACAACTTAGATTACATGCAAGAAAATTAAGAAATTATAGAACCAAAGAAGGGGCAAATATTGAACTGCATTGTGGTAATGTTTGCTGAATAAATACATTTAATAATGCTTATTAACCTAAACATAATGACAATCATGTGTTTTTGTTTTATATAATAAATGCAACCATACTTATATTCTTATTTATTCATCATTAGCCAAAATGCAAAATGCATTTAAACACACAATCATTATAATGTAATACAGTTACTGTATAAGCATGAATAGTTTACAAAAAACAGTAATGTGTATTTATGTTTGGGCACACTTGACTGAAAAGTTTCTTGTCATGAATGTTTATCTTGATTGATTGCAATTTGTTTTGTAGATAAGCAAATTCTGCCAAGACATTTTTTTTTTTAATTACAATTTTAATTGAAAATATTTCGAAATGAGGCCCAGAAAGTGATGGAAAAGTTCTGCTAACACAGGAACTCCATCAAATATTTTTTAAAGCATACCAGTGAAGTGAATTAAAATGAAGTTGATTAATGACTAAAAACAAACTACTGTAAAACCCACTGTTTCAACTGTAGAGATTAAAATTAGAGAACAATCTATAAATATTTGATTTTTCTGAAATAATGTTAATCTTCATTGCTCAAAATTTGAAGGAATATTAGCTATGATGAGAGCACTGATGAGAGGCTTGGTCACTGCAGAGTGCACTTCAGTTCGACTTCTCTTAAACATGCCGAGACAGAACCTTACCCTGTTCAGCACTGAACTGGCAAGCAATTCCAGCTGCAGTGTTGAACCGATTCCCTATTGAGAGTCTCTGCATTATCCTCTCTTCTTGTGCATTTGTCTTACATGGATAACCAGCCTTTTTGGGGGACTTGAAGGAATTAGTGTCACTGCAAACCTGCAATATTTGAGATATCAGATTTGGAATGACCAACTTCTCTTACAATAGCTGAAAGTGTCATCCCTTTGGCCTTCCTCTGGACAACCACCTATCGCAGGGTTTCAGTCACCTTAGAATGGCTCGCCATCTTGCAATCTCAGTGAAAATTGGAGAAATGCAAAATAGGGTCTGTCAAATAATATATAATAATATAATAATATAAAAGTTTATATATATAATTATTTTATGTTTTTAATTTTATGGTACATATAAAGCACATACCAGTTGCGAGTGTTGAAACAGCAGGTTTTAGTTTGAGATAATTTGTGCTGTTACTTGCAGGCTGGTCAGTGAGTAAACTCATAGCGTGGGTGGGATGAATCTCATTATGGTGAATTCATGTCACCTCCAGTCAGCTATGGACACTACAGTCTCTTTGTGACATTACACCTTGTTTTTTTAATGCAACCCTAATTGAAAATCATAGCGGGTCTGCCCTTTAGCAGCCTGATCTAATTAGTGGACTTCAAAATCATGTCAGAAAAAGTTCTGCTCTGTCACCAGCCCTGAACACGTTGTATACTGCAGCCCACCAATAATTAGCTGGTCTGCTGATTACAGTTATTAAATGATTGAATTGTAACAATTTATATTATTAATCAACTGTTAACTCAGTTCTTTTAACTACTTGAATGACATGCGGTAATCACAACCTGACCACGTCCATGAGTACTAATAGCCGGATGGAAACCCCAAATCAGTTTTTAGCACAACCGCTTCAGTTGAGTTTACCAGAGGAATTACACTAAAATTTGTTAGAAAGGAATCACAAAACAAGTACAGTAATTAACATCTGTAATAAATGCAGTGCATTTCACACACTGCTATTGGTCACAGTTCAGGGACTTGGCGAACAGATAATTATACGGTTGAAATGAAGATGGTGACTCCGACGCTGGTGACTCTCACTCTAATAGACACGCGGTCTCTCTCTTCACCCTGTAATCACGTCACTAAGACCATCCAGGAATAATTTTGAGTTGTAACTGTGCAGTAATGACTTGCGTTTTCTCCCAGAGGGCTGACTGCAGGAGCTCAATGCTAATCCATTCACACTCTGTTTTAAGACCATTTCCATTTGGTAACAGCATAAAACACGTTCAAAGCCATTCATCACCACACTACCATCAAAGACAAACACATACATTCTAAATACCATTACAACAACAACATACCAGTTTTAAAAAAAGGTATCTGTCTTGCCTTAAAGTGTTGATGTTTTAAATAAATATATATATACATACATACATACATAGAGACTATTTCCAAAACGTAAAATAAATTTTCAAATAAACAAAGTTACACTGTGCGATATAAAGTTATATTGTAATTTTTAAACAAATTAAGTCACAATTTTGAGTTATAATGTCACAATTACTAAAAAAAATAAAGTAAAAACTATGGTATATAAATTTCCAATGGTGCTATATAAACTCATAAAGAAAATTTGCAATTGCAAGATATAGTCACATTTATGAGAAATAAAGTAAATATTGTGATATAGTAGTACTACTAAAGCCATTACTTTTACTTTTTTTAATGTGTGGCAGAAAAAAACTAATATATTTTACATTAATATTTCAATGTAAAGATGTATCATTATGTGTTGATGACTTTAAGTTATTTCACATAAAAATGTACCATAGACAAATTGTAAAATAATGTACCAGTAATGTTCTCTGTTATAATGAGTTTTAATACTCTTATGATATATAAATTTAATTAACATAATATTACTATATGAAATCTAGTTTTATACGTAATAATATTATATAAAAGCAATAAACCTTCATATTTCAATGTAAATGAAATTATAGCGGTCATTATACAATGTGTTAATGACTTCAGAAATGCATTTAATAATATTAACATGTCATGTACCATATATCAGACCAGCAATGCATTTTGTTGTAATGAATTTTAATATAAAATTATATTTTAATTTTAGAATAGACTAGAATAGAATAGAATAGAATAGAATAGAATAGAATGTGTCTTTATATATACATGTGTATATGATATGAGCAATCTTTAAACTCCAATTGCTGATTTCCAGACTGTCTGTTAAAAAAAGAAAGTATATTAGGGGAGGACTGGGATGCTTGGTCAAATTTACCCATGTACACTTCACTACTTAATCAGAGAACACTGGTACTGCAAGACAGCCAAGCTAATTCGACCTAAATCAAATGAATAAATCCCTGAAACAACACCAACAACATGGGCCTCATCCATTTGAAAATGGCAGCCGTTCAGAGCGCTGATGGGTTTACTTACAGCATAATGAGCCCGAGTCCAACCCACAAACACTGTGCAGAATCACTAAATTTACTGTGAGACATCGGGTCTGTTCCAATACCTAGCGACTATTCCCTACATAAGAAGCATTTTGTCTAAAATTGGACCTGGCAAGTAACTGATTACAAATGCCCAGCATATTTTAAACTGTAATTATTCTGGAGAATTCTACTTGAAAAATAAACACATTTTGGAGGAGTTGTGTTCATTTGTAATAAGGAACATAAAATACCTGCAGGCTCGTTCATCATAGAGCCGAAAGCACTGATGATATAGTCGGCCTTCAGTCGTATGATCTGCTCCTCATCCTCCACCCACTGACCCGACTCGGTTTGCTCGGTTCGGCAGAACTCCATTCCATGGACCCGGCCTGCCTTTAGCAACACCTCACGTGGAGAGAGGAAGGGCAGGAACTCACATTTCTCCTCCTTGGCCAGCTCCATCTAAACACATCATAAAGACTCCAATTAAGGCCCTAAAGCAAATAAAACTCGCATACAAATGCTTCTGCATATGCAATATCTGAAATGTCCCAGAGTGCAAATTTTACACAATGAAATAAGGTTGTGTGGCCTGTTTTTTGGAACGATTATCTTTGCATAATGCTTATGGTTTCACATACAGTACTATTTTTTTAAGCATGCAGTATAGAGTATATGCTGCAGTATGCATAAAGCTAGAATGTACTTAGCCTAGTCTAGCATATGGTGAATTTCTCTTTTAGGGCAACTAATACTGTCATGCTGGAGCAACAGTTTGAAGAGAATGTTACTAAGCAAATTAGTTAAACTTAGTTAGCTGTTGACATGTTAATTACTAGCTAACCGAATAACAACACACATAATGGTACAGGCTTTTGAAAGCATCTTAACCGCCCCTTTAGTACTCAGAAATGCACATTTAGAGTGCATTGGTCAAACAAAATCAAATCATAAGGTAACTTAACCACACATTTAGTACTGAGAAATGCACACTTACAGTGCACTGGCCAAGTGTACTTGAATGCATAGTTCGCAAAAAAAGAAAAGAAGAAGAAAATTCTTTAATTGTTACTCAATAACATAACGTCTTTCCTATCTAGCATGACCTCTTGTCACCTGCAGAACACAAAAGAGTCATTCATTTTCAGAGTCAACAGGGTCAAAAAAAAATTGTAACTACTGACTTGCATTGTATGGATTAAAAAAAGGCAGACATTTTTCTTGCACAGGTGTGTTGCACAGAAGAAAGACAGTCATACAAGTTTGGAACAATAAAACAGAGAGTAAATGCCTGAAGACAGTATTTTCATTTTTGGGCGAACTATTCCTCTAAGTACTGTATGCTTCTGCTCTTAAAACTGAACAAGTGTGCACATAACAACAACCAGCAAAGGTCACGTCTTTTATCCGGCCATGAGATAATGAAGCGAGTGATTATGGGAGCGTTGTACCTCGTTAAAAAACATCAAGTGCGACCCGGCTTGGTGGAAGCACATCAGAAAGTTTACAGAAGATTTTCTCTCTGATTACAAGAAAAGAAAAAAACAGATGAAAAGCGAGGTTGAATCAACTAAAAGAAGCCCACTGGCTTTGCGGAGGGGGCCGGTGGGAGGAATGTAGTCGTGCGGTGACAATTCTATTTTCTTATTACTACGTTTCCATAAATTGTCTCAGTTCACGTCAATGCACAATCGAGCGCTCTGTTCTGATTATGTACGCCTACAGGAGTCTTAAACTTAATATAGCTTATAAACAGCTTTAATGAGTTGAAGATGATGGCGGCCGTATTAGGCGAGCGTCTTCACTGGAGAGTGTAAACAGATGTGAATAATTACTGCACTTTACCGTACTTTATCCTAATGTGGTGGGCGATGTGAAGAACAATGTGTGAATCAGACTTAAAGGTGAAGTGTGTAATTTTTTCTGCGTTAAAATAGTTTCTAATTTCACTTTAATGCACAGAGGCAACTATAAGTGAGATTGAATAGTGCAAACATTGTGGCTCTGTGTCACTTTGCTCTGGCTCAACCAATGGCGTGAGTCCTTGGTTCGGAAAGCATTTTTTTTTCTTTATTCTTAAATTATCAAAAATGATACAGCTGCATAATGGCATTGCATTTTGTACTTTTGTGCACTTCGAAAAATAATAACAATAGTAAAAAGTGCAGTTTTTAATAGAAAGATAACTTTCTGGGACAGTTCTTTGTCCTAGCTATGTCTCAAAAACATAATGGTGAAAAAAACAAGTTCCCTCAGTACATCTGACGCACATATTTCACAGCTTTGTCTAAATGGAGCTGATCATGACACGTTTAGCCGGCTGGCATCATTACCAGAGTGGAAGCGGGTATATAGCTCACCAGAGAGCCCTGTGTGTGAGTAGGACAATTGACAGTAATCTCCCCCTGAAAGCAAAGGCAAGTCTGCAATAAATGAGAGTGGAAAGGCTTAGGAGCGGTGTCAGTGGTCTAGAGAGAGAGGACACTCTCACAGAGCTCTTCATAAATCTCTGCTTCACACTTCTCTCACACCAAATATTAATAAGCTTCACTCCGTCTGCCTGATGTTGACTCTCTTTCTCTCACTTCCTGACTCTCCTCGACTTTCTGCCTTCTTGGTCTTCTCTTACTTGTAATCTTTTTTTCTCTAGTCCTAGAAGAAAAAAGGAATTAAAAACAAACTTTAAATTTAAAGGTTTCACTCAAAACTCCACAAAAGGTTTTCATTAAAAAAAAAAAAAAAAAAGTTTTTCTAGTTTCTATGTAAGTTAAAAAAAAACTATATTCTAAACATTCTTTGAAAAGTGATGCTTCATCCCACTTGTTCAACTGAAATACACAATTTTCTTTACGTCTATGGTCCAAGAGACTATTCCTATTTGTAAATAGATAATACATTTCTAATAATAAAACAGTGGTTCCAAAAATATCTGGATATTTAAGTTTCATTTAATATATCAATTTCATTGCGAAGATCAGGGGGTTTCAAACTGTGGTCACAAAAAGTCAGTGAAAACGTTAAAAGTAAAAACTGATCAGAAACAGAGCAAAATGAAAAGAAACGAAAGAAAACAAAAAACAAACAAAACAAAAAAAAACACAAAACAAAACAACAACTTTAGTCACACAGTCAGTCTGTGGAAAAGGTAAAAGAAAAACTGATCAAAAACAAAAAATAAACAAAACACAAAAACCCAAAACAAAACAAGAAAGTAGACTTAGTTTTTCAAAACTGTGGTGACAAAGAAAGCCTTTGGGAAAGTTAAAAGTAAAAACAGATAAAACAACAAAACAAAACCAAAACAAAACAAAAAACACAACACAAAACAAAACAAAAACTATTTTTAAACTTTGCTCACACAGTCAGTCTGTGGAAAAGCTAAAAGAAAAATTGGTCAAAACAAAAAACAAAACAAGAAAGCAGACTTTCATTTTAAACTGTAAAGCTTTGGGAAAGAAAAACTGGTAAAAAATAAATAAATAAAAAGCTCACTTGATTATTATGGAAGTATACAGTTTTTAGGAAGGGAGAACATCATATTTGGAGGACCATGGAATTAAAAAGTTTGATCTCTGGCATTGAAAACAAAATATCAAACCAAATGTATCACCAAATGATGCTACAAGCATATATTTAGTCTTCTTTCTCATTTTCCTTCTATTTCTGAGTCCTCACCTCCTCAGGAACTGCTCGTATGTTGGTGAATCCCTTCCTGAAGACCACAAACACACGGCGGGCGCCACAGCGCAGGGCAGAAGTAGCGCAGTCAAAGGCCGTGTCTCCAGCGCCCAGAACAATCACAGTACCACGCAGCTCCGGCAGCGCTGAGCGACAGCCACACATCCCTGAAACCCAAGAAAGAGGAGGAGGAGGACAAGAAAGAGTGAGAAAGAGGGAAAAAAAACATGAATTCTGCCTATAGAACAATTCTCACTCAGCAGCTCAGCAGATGCTTGTTCGCAAAGCGCTGTAAAATTGCATCTCGGAGCCTCACAGCACGTCACTATCGAATTATTCTGCTTCCACGAGAGCATGATTCATCTCATCTTTCTGTCTTTGTTTTTTTTATGATTTCACATTTTTCCGGAAATGTCCTTGTATAAGTAATTTCATACATCACACCTGTCGTGGTACTGCTTTTATTTTTAAATGCGATAAGGGTGGCTGCACCTGTATTGATTTCAGCATTTCTTGACATTATTTACTTTCTTACATACAAATATCAAACACATATATATATATATATATATATATATATATATACATATATATATATACATACACACACACACACACACACACACACACACATAAATTAATATATAAATATATAAATTTCTATATATTATTTTATCTAATTTATTATCATTATTTTTTTCAAAATCATTCATAATATTTCTTGCGAGTAAATGCAATCCCATTTTTAACCTTTTACAGTTCAGGCTATATTTGGCTGTAATTTCATATGTGTAAAAACTATTTTAACACAAGCTTTTTTTTTAAGCTCTGCTGCATTTCGTCTGAAATGCTTGTAAAGATTCAGATGTTCCTATTTCATTAAATCCTTGGCCAACTGCCTTAATGCAGAGAGTTGCAGTAAGAGGCAGAACGGCACATTGGATTAAGATTTATTCATTACTGAGGTTTTATTCATTCAATCAAGTTCTTTCCCCAAAATTTCCATTTTCATTTGATTCTGATGCCAATATTGTGAGTCTAAACCCCCATTAATCTAGGGAGCAGGAACAAAAACTTCTCATTTTCCTTTTTGTTCTTTTCGATTATTCAGATATACCTTCAGAAATAGCAATTACAGCTGGCATGGCAAACTATACCATGCACCATTTTCGATCACCACCCCTTCTTCAAAGTATGCCAACGAATAAGTATATCATGGCTGAAGCCAATGCGAGAACAAACAAGATTATCTTCAGAAAGTCTCATCACGGGAAAAATATCATGCCAATATCCAGAACAATGATTACTGCTCATAAGTTTATAATTGCAATATAATCCATAATGGTACTGAACAATTATTACATTCAAGGCATTTCAAAGAACACATATCCAAAAAACTGAACAACAAGAAAAACTATTTATTAAAAACTATTTGTTGGCAAAGAATCTTACAGTAAATATAGTTCAAAGAAATTGGACTTAGGCGACCCTCATATGTGGTGCTTTAGGAAAAAGTAATCATCAGGTGTGACTTTGTGACAGATTTTTCAGATTGTTCACCTGGTTTACTGGCTTTCGCGACCAGAGGAAGAAAGTCCTTCGACGTGTAAAAACCCTGTTCTGTTGAGAGGCCTTCAAAGAGCTTGTGTCTGTTAGCTTGAGGTAGACCTGCAAAAAAACAGACAGACATGAGCAAAAAATCTAGTTAAAAAAAAGAAAAAAAAAAAGTGGACCTTATTTACTTTAAGACATGCTCCTAGTCCGCACAATTCATCAGTGCAAATGTTTTTCATCATAACAAAATAATAATTATAATTATTCAAAT
>SCHK01340217.1:0-10088 GCA_004124795.1 Poropuntius huangchuchieni
TGCGATGGAAACAGTTATTGTGCATTTACAGGTCACCTGGCGTATGTAAAAGTCAAATGATCATTCTTTAATGTATAACCTCCAAGAAACACCTCATATGTGGCCATGCTCAAGTATAAGGGGCTTTTCTTGCCATTAATGTTTGGATAACCCCTTATTTACACCGCATTACTGCTCCGACTGCATTTTAGGATCAACTCACCCTTTAATGTTCTTTAAAAGCATTTATTTTGGCTGTGTTTATTGTCAAAGTATTTATTCTCTTTTGATTTGCCTTGTTTTTAGTGCTTTTGTGCCTGCATGAAATTACAGCTCATTGTGTTGTTGCTCTTAAAATACAAGACATGCTGTCTTCATGACAGAAATATAAAACGATTACCAGTCCGAGTGCTTTTAAAATTCAAATTCTCAAGTCAACACACACAAACACAACATCTTGCATCCATAATTATTGGATCTTGTGGTTTCTCAATAATCTAATATTGATGTAGATGTAGAGAGGCCAACAGGCAGGAAACAAAGGATGATGCAGCAAGCAGAGCGTTTGTTTTAGTGGCACAAGCTGGTGTTATTTCTTTAACATCTCTGTCCCTCTGTGAACTGGATATGATCCAGTAACTTTAATAGCATCTTACGGGTCTTATTCACATAGAGAGTGAATATTGGCTGTGAACAAGACTATGGATTACCAAAAAAAATAAGTACAAAAATTTGTACGAAGCCAAAAGAGTGCTGTTTTTGTCGTTTTTTTGTACTGCTTTATTAAAGCAGTCTTAAAGTACATTGGGACCTTTGGCATACTGTACAGTATGTGCAAACTGTATGCATTGCATGACTGACACACACACACACACACACACACAAATAATTTCATAAGAAAGAAAAGTCACAGACAATTTTGTGACAATTCTAGGGTTTCTAGGGGAGAAAAGAGCAGATGCTGTCAAGTGTAAAGTTAACCACTCTTAGTGCTTATCTGAATGTTGGAGTGTGGACCATTAAAGCAATAACAAAAGCAAAGTGGTTAAATGTGAGGCCACTAAAGTCATTAGATAACTGCAATGCACGGCTGTGGACCAGATAGACCTTAATTAAAAAAGACAAGGCAATTCCCAGAATTAAGCAACAGCACTCTCACATATGTTCCTGATGTGCTTTGTGCTAGATGTGCCAAGGTCATGGTTCCCAGGGAACACAAATACTGATTAAAGTATATTGTGAATGCACTTTGCTTCTGCCATACAAATAATGAGTGTGTAGTAACAACCCCTGATAACTCAAGAATGAAAGTCTAGTCGCAATTAGCAGGGATCTACATTTACATTTATGAATTTTGGCAGATGCTTTCACACAGAGCATATTTTTTCATTCCACTATGCTATTTACCCATTTTTTTTCTACACTCACTAGTGTTTTTTACAGCATCTCGCCCATGACATGGTATTCTAGAATAAAAAACGCTCCGGTTAAAATAAGGACTTTCAGTCAAGTCTCAAATGTTAGGGGAAAAAAAACATAATTCTGTGATGCACAGGGAAGGAGACCAGAGGCTGTTTTTTTTTGTTGTTGTTGTTGTTTTTTTGAGTGGATGGCAATGGAGGAGAATTATCACTACACTGAATTAATTGCTTTTATGGGAAAATAGTTCATAATTTTAACAGCCTAACAGCTACTCTTCAGCATGTTTGCCATAAACATTCCTTTATGGAAGCCTGTTTCTGCTAATAAAAAAAATAAAATGTAATTTTGAATTTTTTCTCACAATTCCGAGTTTACATTCAGCAATTCTGACTTTTCTCAGAATCGCGTGATATAAACTCGCAATTGTGAGAAAAAACTGTTTTTCTCAGAATTGCGATTTTTTTTTTTCTCTTTTGCAATTGTGACTTTTATATCTCGCAATTCTGACTTCATAACACGGTTGCAAATTAAGTCAGAATTTTAAAATATAAACTGGCAATTCTGAGAACATATCAGTCTTTTCCCCCACAGAATTAGACTTTATTTCTCACAATTCTGAGAAAAAAGTTTTGCGAGAATTGCGAGATATAAACTCGCATTTGCGAGAAATTTTTTTACCTCGCAATTCTGTTATTTTTATTTTTATTGTTTTTTAGAATTTTGAGTTTATATATTGCAGTTCTGACTTATAAATTTCGAGTTTGTATCTTACAATTCTGAGAAAAAAATTGAAAAAAGAACTGCGACATGTAAACTCGCAATTGTGAGAAAAATGTCAGAATTGTGAAATAAAATCTTACTTTAAATTTTTTTATTCATTGGTAGAAATGGGCTTCCCTAATTTTTAGAATTTACACTGGAAAAAATGCTGTTTTATCTTTTATAAGAGAAGTCATAGTTTGGTGGCAAGTAAATTGAGTTATTGAGCGGCGTTAAGGCCATAAAATGACTGTTATGCTTTCTCCAATGGTAAAATAATTCTGGTTGTGAGCCTATTATGCTCACAGATGATGAAATTTACATAATCCACACCCTATATGAACAAAACCTGAGCCTAAAACCTTTTTTCCTCTACTTCTTGAATAACACACCCCTTCACTTTTATGAATTTAAAAGGATTGACGTGTCCTGCAAATATGCTTAGCTAGCAAGATGAGTGATAAAAGAACATGTTGAGCACAGCATAATGCAAGAAAGGACAGCGAGTCGTTTTTGTCATATAATCAGACATGTCAAGAAGCATGCAAAAAAAAAAAAGAAATGTATAAAAAATACATGTTCACCCAAACAAAGAGCGATTGCAGACAACATTATTGATTTATTATTGCATGTGCCTGTGCTATTCCTGTACTTTTACAACTGAGCGAGCTGAGCTTTGAAGAATGAAAATGTATGGTGTATAGCTTGCCAATGAATATACTTCAACCCTGTCATCCTTGTCCGTTTTGATTAATTTCCCTCATAATTCATTATTCCTTTACCAGGCCCTTGCTTTGTATATTTATGATTTGCACACCAAACCAGTTTCTAGTATAAAGACTCACACACATTCAAAAAATGACACAATAAACCGTCCATGTGTGGGCGATTCGGCACAGTTTTGCATTTCTCTCAGAATGAAACAACAGGGTCAGGAATCATCATGGGGCCGTTACATCAGTCATGGACTGATATGCTGAAACATGTCCTCAAACCGCCCAGCGGGTCTGCAGTTGTTATTTTTACACCTGTGAGAAAAAAGATTTATTTGCAGCAGTCTTGAAAGTTTTTTTTTTTTTTCTTTTGTAGGTTTTGGAAATCTATTTTAATAATGCCATCCGATGGTAAATGTTATAATCTTCTGTGAAACTCTTTGCAAATGTATGTCCAGTTTTTAAGACCCATAATCTACATGAACTTGATGACATGCTTTTCCTATGAGAGTGACGCTATACATTAGCCTGATTGGGTTTTCTGTACCTAATGGCTCGGGTCTGGTCATGTGAGGCTGTCCATTGTGACTGAATAGTCTTGGAACAAGACCGCATCTGATGAGCCAACACTCCTACACTTCTCCATTGGATAATGTCCAAGCTGCCCATCATTTGAATGCCAGCCCAGTTTCTGAACGGGCCCCGAGTCAAATTAACAGCAAAAGCTATCTATACTGCAGATCAATCCAGATTACCTCAATTTTGAAAAATGCTCTCAAGGTTATCAACACATTCTGTAAATCAAGCGTAATATGATGACATAAACTTCAGAGTTTTCTGCAAACAGGAAAAAGGCCAAAGCAAATTTAAGATGCTTTCAGAGGAAAAGGCTGGATTAACAGACCACTGAAGAAACGTTATAAAGCCATCCATTACATACTTGCCTCCAGCAGTCAAGGATCGATGAATGAATAAGCAATCACTTCTTATGAATAAGCAATCACTTTGCAACTGTTAAAAAAGTATGTTCTATAATGTGATGGTGCTGTATCAGTGTAATTTGGTTGTATTTGCCTCGTCATTGTCACGTGACCTATGGCTTCAGTTAAATCACTTCTCTACCATTCACAGCTCCTCTTCTGTGGCCTAACAGGGTCCATTGGATGCACAGCAGATATGGAAGCAGTTAAAGAGATTGTTCACCCAAAACTAAAATTCTGTCATCATTTACTCACCCTCACGTTGTTCCAAACTACTACATTCTTCCGCTGAACACAAAAACAGGTAGTTTGAAGAAACAGTTGAAACAGTCTTCTTCTTTGATGACTTCTTCTTCGACTTCTTTGATTTCTTCTTCCACGACGACTTCTTTTACTTCTTCATCTTTGACTTTTTTCATTTCTTCTTAAAATTCAACTACTTTGAATTCCATTTCTTCAACTTCTTCAAATTCAGACTTTTTCAAATTTGGCTTTTTTTTATTCTATTTCTTTCAATTCTTAAATTCAACTTTGTAAACTTCTTCAACTACTTCTTCAAATTTGACTTCTTCGCCTTTTTCATCATCTTCTTTTACTAATCTTTTACTACTTTATTATTTACTTTTTACTATAAATTGCATATTATTTATGTATTTGTTTTTAAAAAGACTATTTTTCATGACTTAGTTTAAAATAACTTGTGTTCCGATATATACATCTAATATAAATCTGTATATATATATATGTATTTCCCATTTCCCACCTCAATAGCAGAAAAAGTGTTTTGCAATACAATATGAACACAATAAGTACATTGTACTTATTTTTTGATGTAACTACATAGTCAGTCACCTAATATAAAGTGTGACCTTTTTTCTTTTTCTTTTTTTTTGCAAGAAACAATATGTAATATTTATATTAAATATTTATCACTAATATTTATTAATAGCACAGTAGCAGTTGTCCAGTGAATAGGGCCCCACATCCAGTTGGTAATCCTGACCTCATTTGGAGGTAATCAAACTAATTTCTTTGAAGCCTAATAAGAGCCTGATAATAATTAATAATGAACATACCCTGTCCTCCGTTTGTCTTTATTTTTGGAATTTCTGCTACATGGCCATAGCGGCTATCATGAATTAAACATGTAATCACTTTTGAAAAAAAGAAGGGCTTCCACAACAGCAGAACGTACTGAATCTTGCAGGAAGCACAAAACAATCACGATACACGTGGCTGAGATGTAGTTCCACAGTGAAAGGCTGAGACAGGGAACCCTCCTGCAGGCGAGTGCAAACTCAGATTCTGTCCACAATCCATCAGAGGAAGTCGAGGCAGAGAATCGGCTCTGGCTTTTCCGTCGTTCCCTCATCATGCAGTGGCCAAAAATACAACCGGAGTGAACCAGAAACGTATGAGTGAAGGGGCTGACATAGTCGTGCGGGGAGAAAAGCAGTGGGCTATAAGATACACACACACACACACACTTTCAAGCACATGGACATGCAGACATGGATCTGTTCCTCCTCCACATCTTCCCTATCCGCCACCGCTGCCTGAACAGGCTTAGTAATGGTAAAAAGAGCACTGCCCACAAAATCCACCCTGGTAAAACACATACTTTATAGTTTGAGTAGAATGGGAATAGATGACTTTGATGTTTTTAGCGTTTTGCGACATTCATGAGCAGCTCTGTTTTTTTTCTTAATGGCAATATAATCACATTGTTCAGAAAGCACATACATTGATTCTTGTACAATGAGCTTGATTAGCCGTAGGCTTTAGCTCGGGCTCTAAGTTATGGCACAGCTGGGGAACACAGTTAAGAAGCTCCTTGCACTCAATATCTCTCCATTAGGTGTGAGGTTTTCCTTGCTCACTTCCTCCATCAGTCTGTCTCACTCCGGCTCTCTCCACCTCCCACCTCTCCCCACCAAGCCTCATCACAAAGACTGCATCTGCCTATTTTTAGCATTAACATGGCAGATTTTCACCTTCCTCCAATGGACGCTCACATAAGGTTGGAAAATGTGGTGCTACTATATTGAGTGGAAAAAAACACATGAGGGGATTTTCTAGTTTCCTAACTATGGAGTTTTGAAGGTCGTGTTTGAAAACATCTACTAAAGGACAAAGAAAAGTGACAGCACTGCTGAGATTATTATGTACAGGGCGGTCCAAAAGCTCACAATTGCAAAAGCTTCTATTTGGCATATTCTGATATTCTGGTTTTTAATCATCATCATCATCAACCTTTATTAATAGCAACCTTTTTATTTCGTTTATCTAATATTGTTTGTTAATTGATAGAATATAAACAACATTAAAAAAAAGCATTATTTATGATTGAACTTGATGTTTCAGTACTTAGCTAGGTATTTATAAAAAATGTATATATATAATAATAATAATTATTACTCTACAAGGCATAAACTGTGCAATTAGCAAACACTTTATATGTGTCTTTCACACCTTAAATGCAGAAGCCATAAAAATCACATCAAAGTCCAATTATTACTGTATACAGAAGGGTCATAAGTGCAAAAATAAAGCTTGTGATTCTCCATCTGTTTCCTCAGTGCGGTTCAAAATAGAAATAAGCACTTTGCACATTGCAAAAGCTGAGGAGAAAGCATTTTTTGTTGTTGTTGTCTTTTGTTGTTTTGCCAGCTTCTTTTCTCACATTATCCATTATTAATATCTTAAAATGTAATTGCTGTATTTATTGTAAAACACAGCTTCAGCCTTGTAGCAATCCAGCCGAGTGGAAGTTTCAATTAAAAAACATAAGCAGCATTCTCACTGATAAACGGCAAGGATTTGCCACGTAATTAGCATTTAAAAGGAATTTTTAATAAAGTTTTAAAAGCTATTTTACAACAGTAAATAAAGCCTAGTGGCAACCTTTATTTTGCTTAGGCTTTGTATATACATTAAACTAACTATAACATACATTAAAAGACCAAATGTTGTTGTTTCTGAACCTAAAGTTTTTATAGTTTAACTTTTGAAACTGTTTTTGAAACTCCCTGAACTTGTTTTTTTTTTGGCCATTTGAAAAACACCTCAGGAAACATCATAATTATGCAGATATCTGACAGATAAACAGTGGTTTAAATAATAAATAGCATAAAAAGCACAGAAGGCACTGTAAAGCAGTACAATGCAATGTCATTACCATTCAGAGGCTACCGTGAGGAATTTGACAGCAACTTTAGCTGTGAAATTACATAAGCTAAACTGTTTGGTAATATTTGGGATATCTCCAAATACTGACAATTATGTAATACTTCACCCCAAGCAAATGTAATCTTTGACAACTGTTAAAAGAAACAGCGTGGTGAGTAACTAACCAAACGTAGCTAAGTTAGTAACGCTAGTGTTTTGCTAGCATGATTTGAGCACCGCTGCTTTAAAAATAGTTTAGCTTTTCTAATTCGAAGCTAATTTTGCTTGCGACTCTGTACAGTAGCACTGTTTTTTTAGATTAACTTATAATAAGTCTCATGAACAGTTTTACTTTAAATATCAGGAGATGTTCAAATCAGTCATTAATAGTTGTCGCAAGAGACTTAATTTAGAAAATGTTTCATTTGACTTACATCATCAAATTTCTAATTGATGTCTGTGAGCACATAAAATATTCATAGGCAAAGGAAAATGCTCTTAAACAGGCATTTTGAAGAATACAATGTACATCAAAGTATGTAAAATTATTTATGAATTATTTATGAGGGTCTGATGTTGAAGTCAGTCAGATAAAGAAGGATTCTTTTCAAAACTCTTCAGATGGATTACATTCATGAATCACTGTTTTTATGGGATAACATGGGATGATTTATGTCAGACAGCAAGATATTTCCTAAGAGCTAATTGTTGCTGTGCTATAGTATTAGGGTAGATGTTTTATCCTTTTCATCTTATCTGTTTTTTTTAATGGCATGTAGTTGAATAGCTAGTCATTATGGTAATTAGCTTTCCATGCTTACTATAAATTATGTTCTTATTTAAATGAATCAGTTCATTCGGGTCACTTGAGTTTGCGCACAAATTTTCTTTTTTTTCTGCTGTTTGCCATGTTCTCAACTTGGACATAACATACTGTATTCTAATTTTATTTGTATTTGTTTAGTATAATAATGATATCACTCTATTGAGAACCTTAAATAACTTTTTTTTATTAATTAAATAGTTCACCCATAAAGGAAAAATTGGTGAAAATTTACTTACCCTCAGGACATCCAAGATGCAGCTGAATTTGTTTCATCATTAGAACAGATTTGGATAAATTTAGCATTATATCACTTGCTCACCAATGGATCCTCTGCAGTGAATGGGTGACGTCAGAATGAGAGTCCAAACAGCTGATAAAAACATCACAATCCACAAATGATCCACACCACTCCAGTCCAACAATTAATGTCTTAATGTTTTTATCAGCTGTTTGGACTCTCATTCTGACGGCACCCATTCACTGCAGAGGATCCATTGGTGAGCATGTGATGAAATGCTAAATTTCTCCAAATCTGATCTGATGCAGAAACAAATTCAGCCATGTCTTGGATGGCCTGAGTGTGAGTCAGTTTTCTGCTAATGCTCATGTTTGGGTGAATTATTCTGTTAAGAGCACTGAAATTTTTTTTTTAAGGTAAGTGGTTGCATTTAAATAAACAAATTTAGTTGACTAACTTTCAACATTTTTTATTTAAATGTAGCTAAAATAAATTGTTTGCAACCACTTACCTTAAAAAATTTTAGTATCATTTTTTTTTTTCAGTGAGCTTTTAGTGTAGTGAGCAAGCAGCTGCTTTTTGAAAAGAGAAGCTTTAGCTTTAAATTTTGAGACGCTGGTTGATTTCCCCCACACTGGACAATTACAGTAAAGGAATATGATTCGATTTAGCAACAGAGACAGACAAACAAGCCTCTTTCAAAGCTCCTGTGTTTCCGTTATGACCTAGAGGTCTGAAATAAATGAGGTCTTATGGGGCAACCAACTCCAGAAATTCATTTCCATTCTGTCGAACATACTGCTTCCCAAAAGTGTTTCCTTTGCTTCTTTTAGACTCTGTTTATGCACTATAGTAAATCATGGTAAAACATTAATCTCCAAATAACCTTAGAGCTACTTTCTTCTCAATAGTTCATTTAATGCAGTGGGGAATATTGAAACAAGTTTACTTCATTCGTCTTTCGTGCAGTCATTTCATCTTGGTAAAACAGGGTTCAATCACCCAGCTAAAACAATAATAATATTTTTTTTAACCCCTTCCTTCTCTCTGGATTGATGCGTCTATATTTATTTGGTTTTTATGGTTTTGGTCATGAGGAACTTTAAAGGTTGCTCAATACTGTATGACGGTGCTATGACTCTGATGCTCTTTAAGCCCAAGCCAGATAATTTTAATGAGCAGTGGGTTGAATCTATGGCTCTTGGCTAAGTACTAAATGTCAAGTAAGTGCAAATCAAAATTAATTGATACAGGCGCTTGTCCGTGTACATGGCACTCTCGGTTTTGTCAAGTGTTCGGAAGCCTAAAGGATGACACGATACGAGAAGGCCATATTTAATAAAAAATAAATATTGCTTGTACAAATTCCAGCTAATTATAGTCCCCTCACCCACACGAAAGGGAATGTGAAATTGTTTTTGCGTCCAACTTCGTTTTTTGTGGCCAACTTATAGCGATAAGAAGGTTCATCTGAGGTCTTCTTCATTTCTTATTTATTTCTTGGCTTGTAGAACATCACTTGAATAAAAACTAGATGTTTTGGAGTCTAGATTTCCCTTGAAAATCTCTGACATGAAGCACAATGTTTGCTTTCCCAAAGTGCTTGAATGTCAAGTGTTTTTCTTACCGTACAGTGCATTAAGACGCTAATGGAAAAAAACAAAAACAAAAGATATTTTTTCTTTTATAACATATCTTATTTCAAATACTGAAAGTAATGCATTAATTGACTTTCTCGTAATTATTATTATTATTTTTTTTTTTTTACTTCAGTAGCAAGCTATTTTGCAGTTTTATTCATATTCTGAAGATTTTTACAGAGGAGTTTGTTCATCGTTTGCCTCATTCCCAACATTTTATTCCTAAAAAAGAGGAGAATTTTTTTTTTTTTTTTTTTTGGCTGTCAACAGTATTTTCTAATTTATGAAGAAATAAAAAGATACCCACATCTTCTCTTGTTGCTTAATGTTAAAATGAAATCCAATCCAGTTCTTACTTCATAT
>SCHK01340306.1:0-11024 GCA_004124795.1 Poropuntius huangchuchieni
ATCCCTTTAATGTTCAGGAAAAACATTTTTTTAAACATGTTCAGAGAACATTCAATAATAATGTTCCCATGTTTTCCCAAAATGAATAAACAGAATCTTCCCTTGTGCAGAGTAATCAGAAAAAAAAAAAAAAAAAAATTTTTAATGCACATTCGTTAGCAAAGCATTCTTAGAACATATTTTTGTTTATTGGGTTGTTGTTTTATCTCACCATGTGGTGACTCTCGTGGCATCCATGTGCCATAGAACTTGGGAAGATGTTGTTGCAGATCCTGTAGCCTTTTATCTGTGCAGTCCTTAGCAAATACCTGCAAACATTTGACAAAGAAAACATTCAGAAATAATGTTTTCATAACGTTCTTAGAATATACTTTTGTTAGCTGGGTACACTCATTTATTCTGACACTCTCAAAGAGTGAATATTTACTGAAAAAAAGGAGTTAATATTAGTTGAAACCAGTTGTTTTCCTTAATTATTTGAGGAAACTGGAATAATTTTAATTTAATGAATGGAAAGTTCAGAAGAAAAGCATTTATTTAAAATAAAAATCTTTTGTTTTATAACAACATAAATCTTAATGGAAATTTACAGTTAAGTTATTTTGCACTGTTTGGCTTGCAGGTGTTTTTTTTTTCAGGATATTATTTTGGTTTAGATATTTGTCCTTCTGACATTATTTGCATGCAAAGACTATCGCTGTATATATTTTGTACTGCTTACAGTGGTGTGGATTCATCTTAGTTACCTGTGTGTAGAAGTTCATCTCTCGTGGGCCTCTCGGAGGAGCTTGTAGCTGTTTCAGGATCGTTCCATCAGGATGCTGCAGAACACCTGTTCAATTATAGAGAAGCAAACACAGAAAACCTGCTAACACTTCATCATCTTGACAACTGTGAGCAGTTTGAGCGTGAAAACTTTTATGGCAGCCAGGAAAATATTTGAATGAAGAAACTAAGGAGAAAATGAAGCCACATAAATGCATGAGTGTCATTATAAGAATTACATTATAACTAGGATTTAATAAAGAGGTTCACATGATGGATTTGGATCAATTTAATGCATCCCTTGCTGCATTTTTTTTTTTTTTAAGAAAAATCGTACTGAATCGTTCTGTCCATTTCAAAGCTTGAAATGTCACTACGAACTGTCATTGTTTTGGAAATATCCATCAAAACTTCTCTTTTTAAAATCAATGAGTTTGGAACGACATGAGGGTAGTTAATACAGAATTTGTGGGTGAACTTTTCCTTTAACACAAGAAAAGACAAAGTGCTGACCGCTAACAATCTGACAGTCCATCAGATAACAGCTCACATCTCATTCATTCAGAAAATCCCCATGACAGAGCCTCAAATGACACGTGAGAGTTACTACAACAGAGGAAATGATGTCATCTAACTGTTGGCAGAAGCAACTTAATTTGTTCTTTACATAGAAATCACTATGACAATATCCCATATTAAACAAGTGACAAATCCTGTGACCCTTTAATAAACTATAATTACTTCTTTTGATATCTTGCCCAACTCGACCTTGCAAGACTTCCACAGTTGGCAACTGAATTTGCTCTCGCCAAAATGTCCTAAAGAAATGTGTGCAAGATTCCTACTGGAATTTCTATCATAATTTAGGAATCATATCCTACTGGATCCTAATGGGATTTTTCCCCCGCATGGACTATTGTGATTACCCATAGGATAAAGTGTCATATATAGGATTAGGTAAGTAATTTAAAGAAAATCTTTTAGGGTTTTAAAATTCCTATAGATCACACTGACATTCCCTTTTTATCCCAACATTATTCCAATACAATTCTACAAAAGACTCCTGTGGGAATTTCAGTTTATCCAGTAGAATGTCATTTGATTCTCATAGGCCTTTTTGATCCTTTTAGGATTGGTTAATAGATTATGGAAGAAATATGTCCTGTATAAACTTTTTGATAGGTGTTCATCCTAATCCAACCCAAACAGTATGATGCACACTCACTTCAGTCAAACAAGAACTAAAGACTCTGACAGGAATTAGCATTCCTTCATTATTCCTTAAATCCCATATAATATAAATACTGTAAAATGAAGATCACATGAAGGACATCAGAAGAACTGACCAGTGTTATTGATTCCGCATTTATGTCCAGCCACCTGATGAGAGAAAGGCACACATCCATCCAAGAGCACCTGCTTTACTGACCCATTCTTATTATTTTCATTTTCCAGTTTTTCCAGCGTTCTAGATGATGAGTCCATGATTTTGCCATCAGAAGACATGTTCAACGTTAATTTATCCAAGTTTAACGAAAGCTGGCAAAACTTCTGTTAATCATTTTCCATATCTGACAGTTATTCTAAAAGAACATAAACGTGTTCATTAAAACTCAAAATGTCTCTTTCATCTGACCAGAAACGCTTCTGGAGACCCGAATGTTTTTGTTCATTTACTCGCATATGTGTCCGTAGTTTTAATCTACACAGGAGAGCGACGCGCAGTTCGGGTTGCGGAATGGTTCGTGACGTAAGCACGCAGTTTACCAATCAAAGTTGGCGTTCGCAAAGGTTGCGTTCGCGCGCGACGCGTCGATCCTGTTCCTGAATGAGTAGTGACGTAAACACACGTTCCACCAATCCAAGTTGGCGTTCTCGCAGGTTGCGTTCTAGCGTTCCGTCTGCGCTTTGGAACAGTTTCTTTTATAATTTCGACTCACTCCACTAATGATTTTTAACAAAAAACGCACGCTTAATGCAAATTTGTTTTTAAATTACATAAAGTCACTGTTTAGCAAGAGTTCACTTTTACTCAAGCGACACAAACTGTAAAACCGCTGAGTGTTTCATTAAAGTTTTACTCCGAATGTTGTGCTTTGGTGAATCAGCATCTCACACAACCTGTTTGAAACTGTTTATTTAATACCACAGTTGTACAGTGCACTTTCTGAGAGAGAAAATGCAATAATTTCACAGAAAAGACAAGCTCATCAAAACATGGTTTTCTCCATGTAACATTTGGTTCTGTTACAGAAACTGCATTTCCACAAGTACATCCTTCTGAATGACAAGAAGCAAAATACTCTGAATTAGATTTTAAACGACATAAAACATTACCTGTCAGATTCTGTGACTAGGATTCAAAATATATAGCTATATATATTATAGGAGAATGCCATTTTAAATACATTTAATGTCAGTGATCAGTTAAGGTCATATGCAAAGTTTAATAGGCAACACATAGAAAAAAAAAAAAAAATACATGAGAAGATGGCCGTTTGGTTTTCATACTCCTTTCACATTCATATTTATCTCCTAAAACAGACAATGTTCAGTTCTAACTCATGTGTTTTTTCCAATTCAAGTTTTTGTCTCTAGTACTGTATGTACAATTATATGACCAGTGTTTAAGCACAGAAACATATTTAGAAGAGTTTGGTTAAACCAGAAAATATGACATAAAGTCTAAGCTGATTAAAAGAGAAAATTGATATGTATTGCTTAGCCACCCAGATATATAGAGTACTGGTCTGAGAGCAGATCAGACCTGAAACTGGCATGTACATGATCAAGCACACATACACAGCATAACATAATCACACATTTAATCCCATCAGCCCTGACCACACATGTAAAGCCAAGACACACTAATCTCTATCGCTGAGAATGGACGGTCATGAACAGTGGAAATGCTCATGCCTCCTTGCGTTTAATGATCAGAGGACCAACGTTGTCTCCCGTTTCCTGATTGTGTTTAGCATGTGCGCCATCACAGTATGGAAACTGCAAAAGACAAAAAAAAAAAATACAATTTCATTAATAAAGAATCAAGGCAAGTTTCATGTCAATGATGCTAAAAACCACCGAATGAACATGTGAATTTTGAGCACTACTTTACACAAGCACTACTTTACACTTCACAATTTCTATTTCAAATAAATGCTGTTCTTTTGAGATTTTTATTAATCAAAGAATCCTTAAACAAAATCACAGTTTCCACAAAAATATTAAGCAGCACAGGTGTTTTCAACATTAATAATAATAAGAAATGCCTGTTGAGCAGCAACTCAGCATATTAGAATGATTTCTGAAGGATCATGTGACACTGAAGACTAGAGTAATGATGCTGAAAATTCAGTTTTGCATCACAGATATGAATTACATTCTAAAATATTTTACAATAAAGTACAGCTATTTTGAACAGAAATAATATTTCACAATATAACTGTTTTTACTGAATTTTTCATCAAATAAACGCAGCCTCATTGAGCATAAGAAACTTCTTTCAAAAACATTACAAAATTTTACTGATCTTATACTCTTTTCGCTTTGGATGAAATGGATATTTTTTCCTTCTGCTGCTTTTAAGATCACAGTTCAAAATAGTCACTTGTGTTATTCCCATGGCCTCAGAACAAGTCACATGGAATTTAAATTTCAGGAACTGAAATCCCACAAGCATTAACGACAACAATCTTTGACAATCTCTGAGCGAGGTGCATCTATTAATACTGTGAATTTGGACATACTTTTGTTTACATACTGTTTTTTGCCTACTATATCGTGGGGAAGTATGCGATTTCAGATGCAGACAACAGTTGCAGGGTCAGGTCAATGGCAGTTGGATCCGCCCCTGCAATAACGTGACTTGCAAGTTTTGCATGAGTTAAATGGGAATGCTAACAGACAGGTTCAAGATAAACACCTCCTTGTATTAATCACACCCAACTGTCAATGTATTATATGTACATAATAAACATTTCTCCTGATTTCATGAGGGTTAGTTTCAGATTCTGGCATCTGTAAGATGTCCAGGTGAAGAACATTCACATTTCTAATAAAACAGTTTCTGTATTTTGAGTGTTGATGGTTCAAAGTTAAAAGTTTCTGTCTAATTTCTAATGGCAGTTTCTCAGAAGTTTTTCATTAAGCAATTTCTCACCTTTTTGGATCTCCAGCACCTACAGTACACGGCTTTGTCGCCCAGGTCCTCAATGTCAAACGCATGTACCACTTTGGGGTTGTCTTTCTGCAGATCAAGGTTGACCTTTGGCTTCACGCATTTGCTTTTGCTGAAAAATGTTTTGTAGATGAGGATTCCCACTGCTGCAGCTCCAAATGTCACAGACACTGCAGTGATGATCTCAGCTGGAGGAGGACAGAAGACATCTTACCACACAGTGCCTGTTACTCCAGTAACATCACAGTGACGAATCTAAAGCTTTGAGTAATCATAGGAACTAAATCCATGTTAGTTATAAATAACCCATTATATGCATATATAAAAAAGGCTACTTAAAAGACTATCGTACAATATTAATATTGTTACTTATATTAATTAGGCTAAATAACACTAAAGATACTAAATATTTTACATTTCTCTATGACTACACAGTAACAGATCTAACTAATGTTAGTTATAAATAACCCATTTTAGATATGCATGTATAAATAAGAAAATATACGTATAAATAAGAAAATATACTTAAAAGAATATAATAAAACTAATTATACTAAATACTGGACGTTTCTCTATGTCTACACAGTGACAGATCTACTGTTTGAACCATTAAACATTAAATAATCATAGTAACTAAATCCATGTCAGTTACTGAAACTATATTTAATTTCTAGAAACCTGATACGAACAGAGATAGTCTATTAGATTCTCAACGAAGCAGCGAGCAAAAGAGAACAAATAAAGACACTCAGAGACGCTCACTTAAATATAACAACCTGTTGATGTGTGTTTGTGAACCACATCTTTCATATTTCAGTTTAGTTCAGTAGTTTCTAATAAATTACTGCTAGAATTCCGACCATAAACGTACAGCGTGAGCAAAACAATACATTTGCCTTACAAAACGCCTTTATATAATATATTTAATGGAGGTCTTTACCTTTATGGAAGGAGTTGGATGCGCTCATGGTTAATTATTATTGTTTTGTATTATTATGATTATTTTTTGCTCATAATTTAAAGATCCTCAATCGTCCTCAAGGCCAAATGGAAAGTTCAAGCTGATTAAATGTGCGCTGTATTTACGCAGAACGCGAGTTATCAAGCAACTGATGGACTTTTACTTTGAATTTACGGTTGCGCATGTATAGTTTTTTTTTTTGTTGTTTGTTTTGTTTTTTTACACAAGTGTTAAAACCAAAAGAAAAATATCTGTGATTTAAAAATAAATAAATAAAAGAAATGTGTTACAAAGTTATTTAAAGTAAATTAAAGTAATTTCTTATTGAATTATTTAAGCGATCTAAAAGTTTTTCAAATTGATTATTTTACTTTGCCACTATTTTCATACAGTGAATGATTGTTTTAAATACAGAGCTCCAAATATTTACACAATTATATTTTTGGTTAAAATACTGGGTTGAAAGGCACGACAGTAAGCAAATGACCATTTTTGTGTGTGACTTTTTAAAAACATTCATAAAAACAACTTTCAAAAAATTCAAAAGAAAAACCTTTATTTTGAAGTAGTGTACAGGAAGTCTTGCGCTCCTTCCGAGATCCAGTTGTCAAACACGCACGTGTGTGCCCAGCAGCATGGATCTAAACAAGTGGTGCAATCTGAAGTCCGAACCAAGTTTAAAAAATTTAACAGAGGGAGGGTTCGGTGTCCCGAAAGAAAAGCAGCACGTGCCTGTGCAGGAGCTGGTGAAGGCGCACATTGAGTCATTTGATCAGGCACTTACTGATGGATTATGTCGGGTTGTGGAGGTGAGGTGCACACACAAACACACGTGTTTATACACATGTAGATTATCTACAGACACTTAACAAATGCATTTATATGCAAGTGCTGCCTAATAAACAAGTAATCAAGTAAAATCTCTCTGTTTTCAGGCCATTCCTCCTATGGAGTTCATGTACAAGGGAGACAGGGTCAGTCTGTCGTTTGTGGACGCCATCATTCACACGCCAGCAGTTACTAAAGGAACAATCAGCAGAGACCTGCGGGTCTTCCCTGCTGAATGCAGAGGCAGGCGCTGTACTTACAGAGGAAAGCTAGTGGTAAGTAAACCTAGTGAACTGTTGATGTATATCGACAGAAGAACTGCTGGCTTTCTAGTATTATGACATGATTCTAATAATCATTATGTGTGTGTATGCACAAGTATGTACCAAATTCATATTTGTATATTTCACATTCATAATTGCATGTGACGTATGCAAATGTGCACTCGGTATTATATGATTATTTAGGAATGTATTAAATATTTTGCTTATTCATTAATCGTATAATTCTATAGATTTTACAAGCTTTTTTTACTTCAGTTATATATCACAGTGACAAATCTATTTTTCAAACTGTTAAATGTTAAAACCATATTAAGTAATCATAGTAACTAAAGAGTTCAAATTGTTAAACATAAATATATTTTAAAAAATTGTCATTTTTTTAAATTGTGTTCAATCACTTCTTGATATCCAGTCTGATTCCTAAAGCAGAACCAGTTAACAACCGTCAATATTTNAAATTGTGTTCAATCACTTCTTGATATCCAACCTGATTCCTAAAGCAGAACCAGTTAACAACCGTCAATATTTTTTTTTTCTTCACAGGCAGACGTGAGTTGGTCTATTAATGGTATTCCCAAAGGAATCATCAAACAGTCTCTGGGTAATGTGCCGATCATGGTCAAATCCAAACTCTGCAACCTTCATGGTCTCTCACCCAAAGAACTCATCGAGCATCACGAAGAAGCTGAGGTAAAATCGCACATCACAGAGCTGCATGTAACACACCACCATCATATGATTTTTCTCTTGAACAAAATGACACTCGATCTTGTTTTACTGGTAGGAAATGGGTGGCTATTTCATCGTTAACGGCATAGAGAAGGTGATTCGTCTTCTGATCATGCCGAGGAGGAACTATCCCATCGCAATATCAAGACCAAAGTTTAAGAGCAGAGGACAGGGCTACACTCAGTACGGTGAGTGCTGCGTCTCTTCCGGATTGAATAAATCAATATGATTTATTAAATATGCATATTGACTTGGGTATTAATTGCGTGCAGCTATTTCAATGCACTGTGTAAGAGAGGAACACACAGCCATTAATATGAATCTTCACTACCTGGACAATGGAACGGTGATGGTAAATTTCATTTACCGCAAAGAGCTGTTCTTTCTTCCCTTGGGCTTTGCACTGAAGGTAAAAGGAATTTGTTGCTTCTTGAGACATTCTGAAGGTGTTTCTTTTGTGATAACGACCAGCTGACTGTACATTATACTGTGTTATTTTGTATTTACTATTTTTTATATATACTTTATACGTTTATATACTATTGTGGTATTGTTAATATTTTAATTAGCTTCTATTTTTGTGTTTTTAGTTTTAATTTTAGTTTAGTTTGTTATATGTTCTATATAAGTAAATATTTTTATTTATATATAGCTGTATTTTAATTTGTTCGGTTTCTAATTTTAATATTTTATTTTAGCTTTTTGATTACCGAAAACAATTTGTAATTGATTAAAAGTTTTAGTTCTGATTAATAATAACAATCCTGCTTATTACACAGCAACCTTCCAAATAAATAAATATATGATTATGATAAATTGATTTGAGCTTACATTATTTTTTTATTATGTTGGAAGTATGTGACCTGGAACCAAGGACGGTTTTGCAGTCATTGTACAAAAAAATATTTAACCACCTCAACTGACCAGTCAGAATTAAGGTTTTCAGAGAGCATTGTAATATTTAGGCGCTGGTGCATAATTACTTTTGAAGTAAATGTTTCATATTAAAATGTCTTTCCTTTCTTCTGCCAAGGCTCTAGTGGACTTCTCAGATTACCAGATCTACCAGGAGCTGATTAAAGGTCGAGAGGACAACTCTTTCTACAAAAGCTGTGTTTCAGAAATGCTGCGTATGGTCATGGACCAGGGCTGCATGACTAAAGCCAAGGTGCTTAATTACCTGGGCGAGCGTTTCCGGGTCAAACTCAACCTCCCAGACTGGTTCACTAACGAGCAGTGCGCTCACTTCCTGTTAGGGTAGGTTCAAGGTGTTACTGATCATGATTCAAAAACTAGAATTTCTTTTATATATGCGATGTGTTGGAGGTAGAGCTTAGAAATATGGCAAAAAAGTCATATTTGATCATCTTTGTATTTATATAAATAATCTCAAATGTGCTATTTTTACATTTTGATTTGATCCGTTTGCAGTGAATGTCTGTGTATTCACCTGAAGTCAGATGTGGAGAAGTTCTACATGTTGTGTCTGATGACACGAAAGCTCTTCAGCTTTGCCAAGCAGGAGTGTATGGAGGAAAACCCTGACAGTCTGATGTTCCAGGAGGTTCTCACACCAGGCCAGCTCTACCTCATGTTCCTAAAAGTAAGATCAACGTTATTATTTGTTCACCTGTCTGTATCTACCACAACTGTGTCAATACTCATTTTCATATACATCTCCATTCAAAAATTTGGGGTCGGTAAGATTTTTTTTTGGGGGGGGAGTCTCTTATGCTCATCAGGGCTGCATCTATTTGATCAAAAATACAGTACAATTTTGAAATATTATTACAATTTAAAAATAACCGTTTTCGGTTTTAGTACATTTTAAAATGTAGTTTATTCCTGTAATGAAAAGCTGAGTTTTCAGCATTGTTACTTCAGTCTTCAGTCTCACATGACCCTTCAGAAATCCTCATTCTTATTCTAATGTGTTGATTTACTACTCAACAAAACATTTCTTTTTATCAATGTTTAAAATGGTTGTGCTGCTTTATATGTTGTGGAAATATTTCTTTTTTTAACATTATATTAGTGTCTCTACTACAACTTTTGGGCAAAAATAAATCCTGACTAGGAAATAAATATACAAAAATAGTACTAACCCCAAATTTTGTGTAGTTTATATACTGCCACAAGTGCATAATGTAGAACATCTATAGTATAGATACATTTTTTGTGCAATGATTTTCCAAAGCTGAATTCTGAATGCTCTTTAGGAGAAAATGGCAGGCTGGTTTGTATCGATTAAACTGTCCTTGGACAAGAGAAGTTCGAGATTTGGACCACTGACAGCAGATAATATGACCAAACTCTTCAACACGGGTACAGATCTCACCAAAGCCTTTGAGTATCTGTTAGCCACAGGAAACCTCCAGTCCAAGACCGGTATGACACTGGCATTGCAATTAACAGAGTTACAAAACTGAAGTGCATTCACAGGCATTGAATGCTTTGATAAAAAATAACATTTGTGTTTTTAACCTCAGGTCTGGGCATGCTGCAGGAGACTGGACTGTGTGTTGTGGCAGATAAGCTGAACTTCATCCGTTACCTGTCTCATTTCCGCTGCGTGCACAGAGGAGCCGCCTTCGCTAAGATGAGGACCACATCTGTGAGAAAGCTGCTGCCGGAGTCCTGGGGTTTCCTGTGCCCAGTTCACACTCCTGACGGGGAACCGTGTGGCCTTATGAACCACCTGACAGCCCACTGCGAGATTGTGGCCCAAATGCATCCCACAACAACCCTGCCTGCCCTGCTCTGCTCTCTGGGTGAATAACATTTTATTCAAGCTCTTCCATCGTTAAACAAGGCCATCGGGAATCAATCCAGCAATTGTAAAATGCCTGTAATTAAGGCTGCATGATTAATACAGATGAATCAATTACCACAATATGAATAGTGTGATTATGAAATTGCACAAACTGTAATGTAAGTAAATAGTTGTGCATTTGGTAAAGTAACATATGGCAACCATCTTCCTAAACATGTAATGAGAAGCACTTTTGGCAACAAAACAGAAGCTTTAAGGCCTCCTACAGTCCGTTGAATAAATGTTTGATGGTTTATTGTTTAAAAATAAATCCATGAAAATGGCTGTTTATAATGGTATTGTAATCTGCAGTTGCACTATAAAATATTTTTTAACTTAAATACTTTTTAAAATTAAAAATTAAATGTTGCTTTATTATATAAAGAGCATAAAAAGCTTAGAGCTTTAAAAATAGCATTTTAAACCTCGACCACAGTTTTTAATCATGGAAAAAAACAAATAGAT